>LBNU01037288.1:54404-64502 GCA_014162995.1 Artemisia annua | reverse complement strand
CCCCGGTACTTGCCACTACACTATACTACATCGGTCAGGTACACTGCCTGGTGGGGATTGCAAGCTTCTCGAGATCCCTCGAGAGGTAAAACGAAGTGCGTGTTGCAATCCACGCGCATCACAAGTCTTGTGAGTATGGAACCATGCCTTGCGAGTATGGAACCAAGTCTTGCGAGTATGAGATTTGGAGTAGTTTATTGCGAGTATCAAGATTTTTTAGAGTATGGACTGAATTTTGCGCGTATGAGATACAAAGTTGCGAGTATGGTTTATTTTGGCACGTTAGCCTTTTGTAACCTTATCGTTTATCGAGTAAGGTCCTATTCGCTTAATTATAAGCAGAAACTCTGCCCAAATGACTCCAAGATATCGTTCATGCCATCTCAATAACCTAAACCTAAACCCTAATATCACCTCACCCAATACATTGATATCGTTGGTAGACTTTATACAGAACATGATTCATTAACTTGTTTCATTACACAAGTACCAATATATCACCTCACCCACTTCATGATATCATTGGTAGACCTTATACAGAACATGATTCAATTCATTTGTTTCATTACATAAATACCAATATATCACACCTCAAAACACACCACGTTTTGCTTAAAAAGATCCTGATCAAGAATCATAATACAATGACGATGGCTAATATCAGAAGTTTGTGACTACACGGAGAATTCTTTATTATCTATTTGGGTTTGAAGTGAAGTTTTATGGATGCGTACTTATTTCATCTTCTTTCTTTCTTCCATTCCGCGAAGATGACTTGTTGGGCACATAAATATGTTAACCTAGGGGTTACATTAATGGTGACGACGACTTGGTTTATCTAGTTTTCATAGGTCAAGGGGTGGACGGACGAAGACCTAGTTAACTATCACTTAAAGGAGTAACATTGTAGTGCTCAGTGTCACACGTAGTTGTGGATAATCAAGAGGTGTTACGTCTCATACTTGATGGTTGGTTGGTTGAAGAGTATTGAGTACTTAGGGATTCGATGGAGTACGAACTCTCTATACCGTTCTTAGTCACTACACGAACCACAAGCTTAAGTCACAAGTCTGGGGAATCTTACTTCACTCTCAAGTTCGTCATATTGAGTTCTTCTTCATGAGGTTAATGGAAATAGCCGTCATTGTTGATTCAGAGGTTGATAAAGAGTTAGACAATTTCAAATGGTATCGTTAGTAGATTGGGATTATCGACATCTTCACACGTGCTGATTATGGTCTATGCTAAAGGTGCTTCCGGTTACAACTACATATACACATTGGTATGCTGATTTCGATGAGATCGCAATCATCAGGGGAGAGAAATGTGTACTAAATATCTACTTTATGAAGTACTAAAGGTCCATGTGACCAGGCTTAACCGTTTCTACCTTTGTTGATTACATGTGTATGTTATGGGCTGATTATAAGATAGCTGGAATGCATTTGGTGAAGATGAAGATGTTGATACGTTGTACCCCCGAACAGAAAATCTTGAAGAAGGTCGAGTCTACAGTCCGGTTGAACTATTCGATGATGTTTGAAGATAAAGACGGCTTCGCATGCTGTTTATCATTAAAAGACTCTTCAGGAGTCTTAGGGCACTTCATCAGAATGTTGTCAGTTTTGGGGGGCGAGCAGCACTATAGCGGGGGCAGAGTGCTATCTGCTACTCATGGTCAATGCTTAATCCTATTAGATTCGCTCCATTGTTCCTCTACAAGCTCAAAGTGATGGCAGCTGAGAAGACCTCAGATGCATAAAGTGAAAAGCTAATGCGTGCCTTTGAAGACCACTATCGCGAGCGTGCCTGTATTATGTTTTGTATTGTTTATACCTTAATTGTGCTTGTAGGGAAATTGTAAGCAATTCCCATTATAACATTACTTCTGGGGGAGATGATTGTTTAGCCCTTGTAAATAATGTTATAGTCGGGAATTGCAATAGTTAATATGTAAAGGGAGTAAATGTTCACTATGCTAAAGTATGGCACTTAGTCACCTATAAAAAAAAAATAACCCCTAGCTTCCATTCTAGGAGCGCGATTTGGATGTCTCATTTGAATAAGAAGTGTGTGTGTCTTTCCTTCTTTCTTCTCTCTAGAAAACACACACATCTTCCACATTCTTTATCTAAATATACCATGTTTAACCCTTTATTCGAGCATCCGATCCTACAATAGTGATTCTTGGCTGATAACAAAACATTCAGCATACATAAGACCCTAAGTGATTGTAAATAAATACTCACATGTGGGGAGGAGAAGAAGGCACGTCCTTCTCAACCTCAGACATAGACACATCCCACTCTGACTTCTCAGCGTCCTCCCTGCACCAAAGACAAAAGTAAGACAATAACTTAACAAAAGTTAGACAATAACTTAATGATGAATGGACTACACACTTACCCCATCCCAACATCAGTAACAGATGGCCCCTCCCCGGCCTCTGAATGCGGCCTCTTAGAGGACCCCGCGCCATCACCATCAGCCGCCCTCTTGCGCTTCAGCTGGATAACCTCCTCCTCCTCGTCCGACTCTCCCAGGTCGACGTAAGCTATGGGAGAAGCCTGCGCGTCAACAGGCGCCTGCTGCACAGGAGGAGAAACCTCCTGTAGAGGTGCGGCCATGCCCGAAGGAGAGCCCTCAGGCTCTAGGACAACCAGTTCCACGACGCGCCCCTGTGTCGACTCTAGAATGGGCTCCTCATCTTCCCTGCGGGGGCGCACCCCGATAGTCACTGACTTGGGCACCTCCAGGTCAACAACCCCGAACAAATCCATCTCTGCGCAAACAACAAACAACAAATATGTTAGATAAGGTATGGAAAAAGGAAAAAGCTTACGAGACAAAGAATGCAGGATGAGCACCCACCCGAACCATCCGCAGCTATAAAAATGGGAACGCAGTCCTCAGGCTCGAAGTAGTTACGACTGATGCCCATATGCACCAGGAACTCTTCTGGGTAAGGTCGAATGTGGAGGCGGTTCGCATTAATGGTCGATTCATGGTCCGGGTTGTACCACGTGTCAAGGGGGCGCTCATCCTTCGCCAGAGATAACTTTGTGTGGAACGGGAAGTCAAATGGAAAGACGGCGTCGTCTATCCAAAAGAATTTCTCCCTCCAATGGGGGAGTTTATCCACCTTCTTCTCGTAACATTGAAGCGCGCCTACGCGCTTCGAGAAGGTAACCCACCCATTTATCCACGACGTGCGATAGAATACACGGAATAGGTGGAGGGTGGGAGGAATCGCCAATAAGCGGCAGTTGACCTCAAAATTCGAAATCTTCCCAGCGCCAATAGGATGCAACTGGGAGATATGGAGCTCGTAATAATTGAGGATATCCCTCAATAACACGGTTATGGGCATGCGCTGGTTCGCCCATTCGAAAAAGCGCGTGTATAGCCCCACCTTCCCCGCGGGAAAGTCCGCCATGGTGTCATTTGGACCTGGCACCTCTGGGTGCAGATCCAAAGGGATATAATAATCCGAGGTGAACTGCCTCAGTTCATTCGCGGTTAGGTCAGAGTGACAGTCACTAAGTTGAAGGACCATTTTCTATTTTTGACGGCGCAAGCGCTAATTACTTATGCGTAAAGAAGTAGGGTTGCAGAGGAGATTTGGGTAGTTTTTTGAAAATGAAAGAACGCTTTTACTGTGATAAACACAGTAAAAGTGGGGAAGGTTTATATACTTTTCTCACCCACCACAGATACTTGACACGTGGATCCCACTAACTCAAATCGTGTGGATGGGAGTTGTAACGGTACAGGACACGTGGATAGCCTCTCCACTTCCCGAGGTACGTGAATTGCTCTTTTTGGGGCTAGATGCATTTTATGCATTTTTTGGTGGTATAAATTCGAATTCTTCCCGCGCACGAGTCGGGAATCACTTGGACACGGTTTAAGTCTAGCGACCGCAGGTTTTACCCTGCGCACACTAGACTGGGGGGACATGATGACGTATAGTCTACACCGGGTCATGAACCCGTTTGGTAAACAATACCAATACGTAAGCCCACTGCGCGTGGGCCAGTTTAATAATAATTGGACTACCAATTATACGACTTTGGCCCACAAGGCCCAAGCCCAATGCTTATTTAGGAATGTGATAAGGATATCTCCTAATTAGAGGATGTGTATCAAATATCCGCGATACGCGGGATACACCAAGGTTTGCGGAACACGAAACCAACAAGGATTCGTGTCTATATATAGAGGGCGTCATAGCTCTCACAAAGGTACGACTTACAAACCCTAACTCTTCACAACCCTAAAACACGATTACTTACTCTCACGCCGGAGGATAATCGGGGGAAACAATCCCTCGATAAGCCTAACGGTGTTGGTTGTTTTCTTAGTGCGTAGGTCTCAAGCAATATCATCCAATTGATATAAGGAAAGGAATCTAAACGAGGAACGCCCAACTTTTGTATCAACAATAAAAGCTCGAAAAAGCTCCATATATAATTAGAAGGACTTACTCCATATGTAATCATTTACTTGTACGGTCCATCCAGATTAATGTACATGATTAGGTTAATTGTTTATGGAGTAAGTCCTTCTAATTAGGTTAATATTAAAATTAACCCTCATTTACTTAAAGCTCGAAAAAGCTCGATAAAAGCTCGAGCCAAGCTATCAAAAGCTCGAGCTCGGCTCATTATATGTTTCGAGCCAAGATATTGGGCTTTAGCTCAGCTTAAGCTTGCTAAAAGCTCGACTCGATCGAGCCAAGCTCGAGCTCGAGCTCGAGTTGCTTGATAAAAGCTCGGCTTGTTTGCACCCCTAATTTTGATTACTTTGTAAGAAATTTGGGCACATTTAGCCCTCTTCTTTTTTTGAAATGGGCATATTTAGCCCATTGAAAAGTTAAATGGCACTAACGGGCACATATTTTCTCTCAATTGGAGAACATTATAATCGTTTTTGAATAAAAACTTGCATATATAATATATTTAATTTTTAAAATATAAATGAGGCATTACATTTATGAAATTTATTTCATCATTTTTGGTCTTCTATAAAGCAATTTGTATAACACGTGCCCGTTTAGCCCATGCCCGTTCTAGCCCGTGCTCGTGCCCGCCCGGCCTGCCCGTTTTGCCACCTCTAAATGAAATATAGGAATTAATCAGGGTTTACTTGATGTTATATCTGATTGGTTAGCACAAGGTAAGCATGAAGGTGGATTAAGGTAGTGTTGATACAAAAGTTGGCAAGGCTTGGCTTGAGTATCAATTCGGGTAGGTAATGCTTGGGAACCTGCGCACTAGGAAAACAAAGAGCACCGTTAGGCTTATCGAGGGATTGTTTCCCCCGATTATCCTCCGGCGTGAGAGTAAGTAATCGAGTTTAAGAGAAGGGTTTGTAGATTAGGGTTAGGTATCGTACCTGTAGAGGACCTGGAGGACCTCTATTTATACACACGAAACCCTAGATGGTTTCGTGTTCCTCACTCTTTGGGTTATCCGATATCTATTGCCAAAATAAGAGATATCGCATAACCACACGGTTTGGGTAACCGTGTTTGGGCTTGGGCCTTCGTGGGCCTAAGCATTCCACTTGTTGCAGGTTACAGTTCGTATCCGTGGGCCTCGTGGGCTACGAATATTATAATAATGGCCCACTCATAGTGGGCTTGCGTACTGGATGGGTTCGTGACCCGGATCCATACCATACGTCATCATGTCCCCCCAGTCTAGTGTGCGTGGGTAAATCGTACGCGCGCTAGACTCAAACCGTTTAAAACAAGCTTCATTCGTGGGCGGGAATAATTCTAATATTTACCGCCCAAACAGCCACGTACCATGTACCTGGACTGTAAAAGTGCCATCATCTCGCCTCGGTAAATGGAGAAGGTGTCCACGTGTCCGAGACGTTTCGGTTTACCACCACACGTTTTTAGGTAGTGGAATCCACGTGTCCGTCATCTGTGGTGAGTACGAATGGTATATAAAGGGAGTGTATTTTTACTGTTTTAGGCACAGTTAAAAAACACACACAAACCGACTTCTCTTCCGAATTTGCAAACAAAAGCTGTTTTACCACTATCCACTGCGCATACGCTAGGTAAAAGAAATGGTTTTACAATTGAGAGATGTCACGTGTATGTTCACGGAAGCAGATTTCATAGACTTCTGTTCCNTTGTCCAGTATCTGTGGTGATTGGGAAAAGTATATAAAGGAGGTGCATTTTCACTGTGTTAGGCACAGTTAAAAAACACACACAAACCTACTTCTCTTCCGAATTTGCAAACAAAAGCTGTTGTACCACTATCCACTGCGCATACGCTAGGTAAAAGAAATGGTTTTACAATTGAGGGACGTCACGTGCATGTTCACGGAGGCAGATTTTATAGACTTTTGCTCCGACTTTTACATACCCACAGGGGTGCATCCGGAATTACCGGATCCCAACGCGTCTATAGCCGATTTTCCCGACGGGAAGGTGGGGGTGTACGCACGTTTTTTCGAGTTCGCGAATCAGCGCGTACCCCTCTCCCGGTTCCTATGCGACATATTGTCGTACTATAGGATACACATCTCCCAGCTGCACTGTATAGGTGCAGCGAAGATTACCAACTTTGAGATTAATTGCCGTTTATTGGCAATTAATCCCACTGTACATCTATTTCGTGCGTTCTACCATCGCACGTGGACGAATGGATGGATTTCATTCGCAAAACGTCCCGGTCCGCTCCAGTGCTATACGGAGGCACTGGATTCGCTCAGGCACTGGAGGGAATACTTTTTCTGGGTCGACCAGAGTGTGTATCCTTTTGATTTTGTTTTCCAGACACAAGGCTCTCTTCGCAGGGATGAGCGCCCACTCGATGGGTCATACAGCACCGCGGATGCGCAGACTATTAATGCGAATCGTATTGCAATAGCTGCGTATCCAGAAGAGTTCCTGGTGCACATGGGCATCAGCCGGAACTTCTTCTTGCCAGAGACGGAAGTACCAATCTTCTTGGANCACTCCAGTGCTATACTGAGGCACTGGATTCGCTCAGGCACTGGAGGGAATATTTTTTCTGGGTTGACCAAGCCGTGTATCCGTTTGATTTTGTTTTCCAAACACAAGGCTCTCTTCGTAGGGATGAGCGCCCACTCGATGGGTCATACAGCACCGCGGATGCGCAGACTATTAATGCGAATCGTATTGCAATAGCTGCGTATCCAGAAGAGTTCCTGGTGCACATGGGCATCAGCCAGAACTTCTTCTTGCCGGAGACGGAAGTACCAATCTTCTTGGACGGTGATGGCCAGGGTGGGTGCTCATCTTCCAGACCCTTCTTATGCGTACTGTGAGTCTTCATTATTTGCGAAACGGTATCTAACAATTGTTGTTTTTTTTTTTATTTACAGAGATGGATCTCTTCCAAGTAGTTCGTGTGGAGAGGCCGTTGGATTTGGAGATCGGACACCGGCAGTTATTGGCGGGGGAGGAACCTGTCATTCAGGCTGCAGCTGGGCGCACGCTGGAGTTGGAGCTGGGAGAGGGCGAGGATTCCGGCCCTGTGGCTGAGGAAGTTGCGCCCAACTTGGAGGAGGTAGTGCCTGAGGAGGCCGTACCGGAGCAGCAGGTCCCGCCTACGGAGGGGGTTGTTCCGGAGCCCACCGTCTCGCCCGCTGAGTCTTCTAGCAGCGTGGAGATGTATGAGGTGGAAAGGCCGAAAAAGAGGGCGGCGTCCTCTGATGCTGGGGAGGGAGGTTCCCGGAAGCGCCGTCTAATCGGTGAGGAGGAGACAGAGGAGGAGGATGAGATGGTAGTGTTTATGCCTCAGAAGGAGGTGGTCCAGCCCTCCGCCTATGCGTAAGTGTTTGAACATGATCCTTAATAACTTGTCGTTATGTTGTGTTTCCTTTCATTTTTTGTTGAAACGTGCTCCTGTTTGTCCAATGCAGGGTTGCCATGAAGGGAAAGTCTCCTTTCTTGGATGCATCGCCGCAGAGGGCTGCGGAGGAGGGGGTGTCCGGGCCAACTGGGTCCGTGACACAGTTGATCGGGGAGTTGGGTTCGTTGGCTGCACGACTGCAGTCAACGTATGCCGATGAAGCCAGCACTGCAATGCGGAAAGATGCTGAGATAGCACGTCTGCAGACGCAGTTGGCCGAGGCACGCGCAGAGGCGGAGTCGGCTGAGGCTCGCGCCGAGATATTGGCTGGTGAGAAGGACGCACTGATGCTCCAGGTGGAGAAGGAGCGTGCGGCCGTGGAGAGCTACCAGGCCAGCTGCAGGTGGGTCCGTGGATACATGGATGAGTGGAAGACCCACCATACTGAGCAGCTGGGTGTCTTGAAGGAGGCCATGCTGGCCAAGTTGCGTGAGCAGGAGGAAAAGCTGCGCAGGCTGACTTTGGAGTATGATGAGGAGCTGTACCCTCATCTTATGCAGAGCATTGCGGAGCGCAGGTATGTAACTGTTTCCTTCCTTGTCTTATGTTTATGCTATATATTATAGACTAAGTGTTTTGTCCGTGTCGCAGGTGGCTGATTAGCCATGGACTGCGCCTGGCCGCACTCGGTGCGCTGGATGACGCTGAGCTTCTGGGCAAGTTTGGCAAAGTCATTGACTGCGCGAAACAGCGCGGCAAGTCCTTGGCCATGGAAGAACTTGCCAAGGCTGATCTGCTGAAGAAGCCGCTGTTGGAGGTGCCCGGGTACGAAAGGGAGTCGTACGGACAGCTCATGGCTGCCATGGGGGAGCTGAAGTCGCTCGAGCTCCCCATGATCTCTACGCTGGAGCGGGACCAAGACTACCCGATTGATGTAATCATGAAGGGTTTAACCTTGGCTCGCCATTCCGCAGACGGGGCTGAGAACACCCCGGACTTCTATTTGAAGCCCGATGTATCGCAGCTTCATGTTCCCGTTTTCGCACAGCCTCGCGATCGTCTGAACCCGTTCCGCTTGGACAAGGAGGTTCCGTTGCAAGAAGTCATGGATAAACACGCGCAGAGGCTTGCGAAAAGGAAAGGGATCAAAGGCAAAGCTGTGATGTGCGGAATCGGGGCCGCACATCAGCCGCGGTCTGATGGGGTTCCAGTTTCAGTGGCGACGGTAGCGCTCACGGATGCTGAAATGCTTGCAAGGTTTAGTGACGCCGCCCCTGCTTCAGCGGATAGCAGTGAATCAGGCCTTAGGCGTGTTCAGAGCATTTAGTTATATGCTTTTGTATGTATTATTTTGCTAACACATTTTGTATATTCGGACGCGTGGTCCTTAATGAACAAGTTTTTTGGTTAAGTATTTTGTGAATCCCAACCTTATTTTGTGCATTGTTATCAGTCGTGTCGCTTAACTCATAAATGAACAAGGAACAAACGAATGAATCTAAGTAAGTGGTCACGAAAAAAAAACGCGTTATACACTTAGTGAAGTAAAACACATTCGTGTATGTCAGTTTGTCGTACTTAGACGAATAATAATTCCAGCGTACTGTTATTATCATTCTAGTTGTTAATTATCTTAACTGTTTTGTTAAACACGCATCGTGTGCGTTGTTGCCTTGGCGTCCTCCCGTCGTGGGGTGCGCAAAGAACTTACTCCAACGTCTCGGAGATAAGGTGTTTAACAAAGACTCGTGGTCTGGTGTTGATGGGTTTGCAACCCTCTTATTCAACGAGTTCTTTATTAGGTTTACTCATCCTTTTACCATCGTGGTTTTTTAATAAGTGCATGCACGCCGCGTAGGCTATATCATCGTGGATATGTATAAGTCAATAATATGTAATTAATGAAAAGAAAAATTGTGTGCCACGGAGTTAGCTAGAAACCGTGGTGAGTTTTATTAATACTTGCAAGTGTGAAAAGAGACATTCGTAACTTAGAAAAAGAAAAATAATGAAATTACATGGATCTTTTATTGGGGCACTGTTAAAGTGCGTTGTCCATGCTGGGCCGTGGCCTAATCTAAAGATAACACCTCTTGAGGTTGCCAAACATTCCATGTTCGCTGTAGCTCTTGGCCGTTTGTGTCGCGCAGCTTGTATGCGCCTTTACCAAGTGATTCAATTGACTTGCGTAGTGGGCCCTTCCAGCTTCGGTCGCAGCCTTTCCTGTGTCTTCGGACCGCGGCTGGAATCCGTT
>LBNU01037288.1:44111-54353 GCA_014162995.1 Artemisia annua | reverse complement strand
CCGCGGGGAACTTGCTGTGATTGTGAACCCTGTCAAAGTTCTTGTATCAATGCCTTTGCTTGTGCAAGTGTAATTGGAATCTATGTTTTCCTCCTTTGGCTATGTATCTTCACCCTAACAACGTGTTAGCCCACTAGACGTGAGTCCACATTTTGCCTCAAGATTTCCGGACCCCCCCATTTCGATTCGCGATACGCAGCCCGGCCTATAGGGCTTCGTAGTCTGCTTTCATTGTTTGTAGCAAGTGAATTCAAAACGCAGTGCGTAGTGAATTCCATCCCTTCGGTTTGTGAGAATGAGGCCTTGCTCCGGAGCCCGTCAGTGATGAGGATCTCGTGCCGTGAATAGGAATCCATGGTTGGTTCCAAGGGACCCTTCTTCATCGGCGGTGGCGGGCTCGTTCGTCTGGTTTTTTTCCACGATGAATGTCCGCGAGTATCTGCCCTTTGATCGCAGTGGCGTGGTCTGTAGGAGATGTTGTACTCGCCCCAGTTACACACTCCACTTTTCGCAGTCGCCCTGATGCTTCTGGTGTAAAATCACCTGTTTGATTGGCTGATTCGGTTGATCACGGCAATTGGGTGCGCCTGTGAAATACCTGCGTAACCTTTTCGCCGTCGAAAACTAAATGCGAGACTCAAGTTTCTCCATTGTGGTGTAGTTGACCTCCGTTTTACTAATGCTCCTGCCTGACAAAGTAAACCGGTGGTTTGCCTGAGTTCCTAATCCTGTTAGGCAATACCTGCTGCTTATCGGCGCCTGAGTTGCAGATAGGTACACGATCAATCTTCTCCCTGGCTTGGGCGCGCCAGCTTTTGGGGAGCGATGCTATTGTTTGCCTTTTGAGTTGTATGAAAGCCTCTTTCCGCTTCCGTAGTCCCAGCGGAAGTCCTCCCTTTTTCACACACTTCTTGAGTGTCTTGAATAAGGGCAGTCGATTGTATCCTGCGGATTTGGAGAGGTAATGCTGTTCAGGTCCGGCAGCTTTCCGTTTAGTGGATTGGGCCCTTTTCAGAGTGCGCTGTGAGGAAGTGGATTACTGCCATCAAGTCTGTCAGGGCACGCTTTTATGCCATCTGGCTCTATTAGGATAACCCAAGAACATACCCTCCGTAACTCCGAAGTGCAACTTCTTAGGGTTGAGCTTTCATGTTTTATCTTCCTCAATCGTGTTAAGGTTTCCTCTATGTCCCGCACTATTTCCTCTTCGGTGGCTTTTTATGACCAGAAGGTCGTCTACGTATGACTTCCAAGTTGCTCCACCTTTGCTTTTCGAATGCGGCAATCTACCAAGCGCTGGTATGTGGTCCCTGCATTCTTAAGGCCGAATGCATTTTTGTATAACAGAAAACGCCTTGGCTTTGTGGAAGGCTGTTTTTTCTAAAGTCCTCTTTGCCATTGGATCTGGTGGACCCTTTGTATGCATCCCTGAAGCATTTGAAGGGTACCCACATAAAGATTCCACTTTCCAATCGATCTCCGGAAGTGGGTTAGCAATCTTGTGGGCATGCCTTATTCAGGTCTGTGAAGTCCACGCTACATTCCTCCAACTGCCGTCGCTCCTTCTTTACCGATTACTGGGTTGAGAGCCAGTCATGGTAGAAGATCGCGCATGATCCTTGCGTCTACCCACTTGTGGACTCGTCTAGTATTGTTGCCTTTGCGCGGTCAGGGGCCTGGCCCCCCGTTTCCGTTTTGTCGCACTGGGTTGTAATCCTTTGTCGATATTCAATCTATGTTCTGAGATATCTGGTACTGTTCATGTGTTGGGTTATGAAGACGTCTAATTTTCCGCTAGATGTGCCAATACGGCTGGTTTTGCCTTGTCGGACACGATCCGCCCCAACGGATACCTGTTTGTTCCGTGGTAATCTGGGTGGATTGCCACTTTGATGGTTTGGACCTTGGTCGGCTTGTGGCCGCTGCATCAGGTGCTGCTTCGTTTATGCAACTGCGTTTTACTATTCACTCAATCGGTGTGATGTTGTTGTAGCGTAACAATGCCGCCGTCTACCGGGAATTTCATCCATACGTGCCGGTGGATGGCACTGCGCGCAAGGCCGATATCCCTGATCTCCGATGACCCATTTATATTGGCGAATGGGACCTTGATTTTACCGATGAAGTTCACCCTTGCGTGGTGATGTTCTTCGTTGCCCAAGTAAGTGGTAAATCGCAGCTGTCCTATAAGGCCATTATCTTTTCTCCGGCAAACCCAGTTAGTTGACATTGTTAGCCGGAGTTAGCTGCTGCTTGATATCCGGTTGGAGTTTGTTGAAGGCAGTGCTCCGTACATAATGTCGCGGATGCTCCTCCCATGCGACATACATTGCCGATGTATGTTGTTCGCTCGCAGCCTGGATCTCGATGATTAGTGGTCCCTGCGATTGCGTTGGTCCGCCAGTGAGGGTTGGAAAGGATATTTTGTTGCCCCGTGAGAAACGTTTGAAGTGAACCTTCTGCTTTAAGTGTTGGATCCATATTGTATCATTAAGATCTGTTTCTATTGTCTTGGGGGGGTCCTTCTTGCCATGGTCTTGTTCCTATCCTTCTTCCTTAAATGTTCTTACAGGTGTTCAACCTTCCTTCTTTTGACCATTCTTGTCGATGATGGCGCAGTTGGACGGGCACTCGTTTGTGGGTGGCCTTTTGACATGGTAGTCGTAGTAATTACCTGTTGCGTTTGCTGGAGTGCGCTAACTGGGGCACCCTTTGGGGAAGTTCGCACTTCTGCTGCGAGTATCCTCCTGGAGTCTTTGTTAGTGGGTGTACTTGTCGTTACCCCGCCTGTTCCTGTCATTGCGGTGAACTCCCTGGTGTTATTGTTGCGTTGCTCGCTGGGTGTTTCCGTTGCTGGTCTTGTGGCTTATAGGAACGAATAGCCTTTTCTTGCTGTCTGCGGGCAGCCGGCTTCGCCTGGATGAAGGATCTTTGTCCGCTTCATCCATGTCCTCTAGGGTAGCTGGACCCCGTCATGGAGCTTTTTGATAAGCTCTGGATGCAGCTCCGTTCATGCGCGAGATTTGAGTACTCCTGGGCATGCTTTTATAACTGCAATGCATTCGTCCTTGAAGCGTTCCATGAAGGCGCTGTTCAGTTTTCGTCCTTGGCGTGTTTTATCCTGGCCAATGATCGACAGGATTTTTGGGCGCATCTTCTTCCCTCTGGTTAAAATTTGAACGGAATCTTCCGCCAATGTTTCGACCCATCGATCTTCCTACGTGGAAGCTTGCTGAACAAGTGCGTGCGTTTCACTAACGTGAGTTGAACATGTCAACCTAGACGGGCTGCGGCCAGTTTTCGATGGCAGCTTGCAGATTCGAAAACTTTTAGGTGATCGTCGGGGGGGTTCCACCTGTGCCGTCATATTTTTTTTCACGTTGGTGGGGGAGGCGGTCGTCCTTCTATCCTCCAGGAGAAAAATCGCTGATGCGTCTGGTGATATCGCATCGATCGTATCCCGACGCCCAGGGGGCGAGATATGGTCCTCGTTCCCTGTGGGCCGTGACGTTCCCTCTTCCGACTTCCAATGGCCCGTCTCCCTATCCTCGTTTATCGCGAGAATTTGGTGATGGGATGGGCTTCTCTTTCGGGCGGGTGTTGATGGTGGTCCTCGTCGGAATCCAGTGAGTGAAGATGTTCTCCTTTTCCTAACGGTTGCCGGGCGAAGCGTCTGCTCGAGTTTGTTACGGAGGGATTTTCTCCTGAGGAGTGGTTGTCGTTCTCAACTGATTTTCCTCCGGCTGTGCCGGCCACCCAAATTCGTCGTGCACGCTACGACGGCGCCACCTGGTTTCGCTCCCCATAGGGGTGAACTGTTTCATCCCTGGTGCGTCTTCGTCCACTCCTTTCCCCGATCCTGTGAAAACACCGGGGGCCTGCGGCCATGCGCCTTGCCTCCTAGACGAGAGTGCCGTTTCTGCGTTCTGAGTCGAAGCTGAGTCGAGTTTGGATGTCTCGGTTTAAGACCTTTCTCCCTTTCTTCCGGCTCGCACATGTGCGAACTAAGGGGATTCAAAATTCCTACTCACAAATTCTCCTGGGAGTAGGTTGGGCATGAGTCCCCCTCCCAGCGCGAGTGCACTGGTTCCCGGGTTATTGCCCTGGGGTCGGTCCGGTGCTGAGGTGGTGCCCCGATGGGTGGTCTCCGGCCATGTCTGTGCGGGAGTGATGAACGCATCCAAAGTCGGTGCCTGAGGTCCTGTTAAATACCCTGGTTCTGTGGTTCGTGGCTCAGGGTTTCTCTTCGGGTCCGCTGGTTGTTTCCAGCGGCTGGTCTCAGATTTTGAGTCGTTCAGAGGTTTGCGACTGGCCTCATCTTCAGCGTTCTACGTCTTTTTTCGAAAGCTCTTAGTGTTAGGGTCCCACGGATGGCGCCACTTTTGATACAAAAGTTGGGCAAGGCTTGGCTTGAGTATCAATTTCGGGTAATGTAATGCTTGGGAACCTGCGTCACTAGGAAAACAAAGACACCCGTTAGCTTATCGAGGTGTTTCCCCCGATTATCCTCGGCGTGAGAGTAAGTAATCGAGTTTAAAGAAGGATTTTGTAGATTAGTGGTTATGGTATCGTACCTGTTCAGGAGGAACCTAGAGGACCTCTATTTATACCCACACGAAACACCTTAGCTGGTTTTCGTGTCCTCAACTCTTTGGGTTATCCGATATCTATTGCCAAAAATAGGAGATATCGCATAACCACACGGTTTGGGTAACCGTTAGTTTCGGGCTTGGGCCTTCGTGGGCCCTAAAGCATTCCACTTGTTGCAGTTTACAGTTTCGTATCCTGGGCCTCGTGGGCTACGAATATTATAATATATGGCCCACTTCGTAGTGGGCTTGCGTACTGGATGTGTTCGTCGACCCGAATCCAGTACCATACGTCATCCCCACTTCTCTCCAGATGTAATAGACACTTGTGCCTAGTACAATTCTTTTGAGCACACTATTGATTGAGTTGTGCAAGGTGCAGTTACTATAATAGTATTCAATCACTTCATCCCAAACCACTGGTATATCATTCTCCACTAGCTTACTTCTCATATCCTCCCATATACAACTGGTGAATTCACATTCAAAAAACAAATGCTTATGAGAGTCATTAACCTTCTCACATAATGGACATTTCATATCTTTATTATTGTTCCATTGCATGATTCTGTCTTGTGTTTGTGTTTGTGTTGTCTTTATTATTAGTGACGTGTGTTATTAATATTTCTTAGCCTATATATCATATACCAACTCTAATGAGCAAGCAACTTGATCAGGAATTTAGAGAGTTATTGAATCAAGAAAGAAGAAACACGGATGTGGGCCAGAAGTAAGAGCACCCAAGACCCTTGAACAAAGAAAATCTCAAAAGCCATTGCTACCAAAAGCGTTGACCATGTAAGTTTTTAGGTTTTTTTAACATAAAATACCGACATACTTTTTCATGTCCCCCGTATTAGTCATTGTGCTATTTTTGTACACCAGTAATTAAGTTATGGTTTGTGCCTTTGTTGGGTCTTTTTATAATCAGTAATCATAGTATTTTCATTATTTCATATTATATGATGGGTCTTTTTATAAATGACTCGGATGTACAAAATGACCAAATATATATATGTAGAAACAATAGTACCATAACTAAAATGGGACAAATAAAAGTCTTTGTTATTGCTATATGCATAAAAGTATAAAACCCATGCTTTTAGTACACAACATGGATTTCAACCCTTTAAATATTATGAAGGAATTTGTTCATTTATTCTATGTTGGAGCAGGCATATCGTGATCGGGTATGCAGTGGGATAGCAAAACACCATGGCAATTATCCCGACACTAGAAATCCACAATGGGGGATTAATAAGAAGAAGGAACCTAAATAAGCAAGGCCAGTGAAGACAATAGAAAGCTTTTATGATACCTGGATGAAAAGTCAACGGCCTATGTTGAAGACCAGGTAGAGGTTCTGTAAAGGAGCCACAACCACATGCCAGATTTAAGGATCCTCAAGCTAGAAACAAGTTCGATATGATAAAGGGTATACAAGCACAAAGAGCAGCTTCTGATCCAAAAATAAGTGAAGCTATTTTAAGAGCCAAGTGAGTTTTTCTATACAACCTTTGTTCAGATCACTTAAAACATTTATATAGATATTGAATCAGTTTTTCTTTATCAGTATTTTAATAGTGAAGCCCCGAGAGCTGCAGAGGTGGTGGATGCAGCAAAGAATCCAATGGCTGAAGCATCTCTAATTGAAACAAGGAAGTTGATTGCAGAAGCATTAGCTATATCAAGTCTATAGAGACGGGTAATAGTGTATCTGGAGGGGCTGATCTTGACAAGGAGGAGATAGTTGAGGATGCAAGTGAGATAAAACTAATAGGAGTGAATGGAGCTATAGAAACTGCAAATTTGGTGAGGTGAGTTTAGAGACGAAGGTGAATTGGGGCCAATATTACTGTTTGCTATCTAAAAGAAAAAGTCACCGTTTTCATCATTTGTGTTGTATTTTGCCAACAAATTGCTTTTATGGTTATACATCATTCGAATTTTGAACCCATTCATTGTTAATTGAGAAATAAAATTGCACCCGTTGAAATTCAATATTAACCAAATTTGACCCATAAACTCTTTGTATACAATATTCCTTATTATGTCTTTGTAGCTTTTGTAAGTTTGGTCAGTAGTGATACGTACATTAAAGACTAATGGCAGTATGTCAAACCATGTATAAACCATGGATGAAATCCAAGAAACATACGTACATTAAAGCGCACAAATGGCAGTGGCTCAAACCATGTATGAACCATGGATGATGTCCAAGAAACAAACTAGCTAACATATCAACAATTTTAACAATATATTAAACAAAAGGATGATGTCTAAGAAACAAACTAGCTAACCATGTGGTTTGTATCTTCATTCTTCAAACATATCAACAATTTTAACAATATATTCAACATAACCATTTTAATTCTAATAAAAAAAAACTAATAAGAAACATTTAGATCATAATATTAACCAATTTAGATATATAAATTACAAGTCTTAAACAATTTCCATTCTCTTTTTCAATTCCATAGTAATGATGACAAAAATACAGCTATTGCACAGCGAACAAGGCCCAATAGTTGTTCTATGGAACTGACCACTCTACCCAAACATAAGGAACATTGAAACTAAAAGGGTTAATAAACAGGAATCATGCTAAAATGAACCACATCCAGTACTGCAAACATAAACAAATACTACATTGTTCTACTAACAAAGTTCATAACCAAAAATAACAACTGAGCAAATTAAAAAAAAAAACAAAACAAAACAAAACAAAAAAAACAAACCATGCAAAAAATCCAGGTGTTAAAAATGACATATTCAACCTAGATTCAGTGTCGCCAGACGCGATGGAGCAGCATACTCATCAGCAGCAGCATACTCATCAGCATACTCATCCTCATCAGCACACTCATCCAAAAAGGAAAGAGCATCATAAGCAGCCTTATAAATAGCAATGTGTTCATCTCTGGCCTCCAAGTTCAAACGCACAAATGTCCCCTCGGAACCCTGAACCGCATGGTGCCAATCAAGATCTGTCTTGAGCGATTTATAGTTTGATGTTTGGGGATCCTCGTAGGTTAGTTCGTAACTTCCAGGAGTCAGATAAAGATCACACTCAAGCATCTTTTGAAAATCAGAAAGCGTCCAAGTGCCTTCCACGTAATAAGAAGGTCGTAGTTTATTGATGACAACAAGTATTCCATGATCACCCCCATGAATCCTTAACTTTTTTCCATTAGGCTCATTCCATACAAGGATGTTAAACTCCAGTAGCTTTGCTTTAAAGTCGGCGAGTCAACTGCATACAAACATATCAAAACTCGATAAAACTCGCACAAGATAGTATAATATCAATAAAAAACAATGCAAATAAAAAAATTAATGGTGCTGATGATAAAAGATACCAGTTTTTCACTATAGGGATATGTAAATAACGCTGTTGTATAGCATAAAAATATGAATTGAAAACTGGAAAGAAATAATAAATAAAGCAAAGTTAGTAGTTTTAGTATGGTAACCTGAAAACAAGCATTTAGTATTCGACGTGGGCTCGGGTAATAATTATTAAAACCCATTTTCAGTAAAGGTACACATTTAACTGTTGTGTTGGTAAAATGTAATATGAATAATCGAAACCAAAAGGTAAAAAAGCCACAAATTAATTCAAGTTCTACTAAATAAAAACCAAGATGACGTGTAGAGAAGACTAGAACGAAAAAATGAAAATTAGAGATGAGCACTAGGAATCAGATCTCTAAACATATGGTCTCAAGTAAGTTTATGTGCCAAATATTTATGCACGGGAAACACATCAATCAGTTGTAATGCATAACAATTACAACGGCAAACTCTATTGTACAAAAGTATGTTTAGAAAATTCATCTAAGAGTTATGGTGAATAATATATACAGGGGGCGGATCTAGCTTGCGGGCAGGGTGTGCAAGTGCATACCCTGTGTAAACTTTTAGTAGTGTAAAAAAATAAAAATAAAAAATGATTGCATCAAAACTTGGTACAAAATACACTAGAGATTTAATTTACATGTGCACACCCTCTATGATACTGTAAAATGATCAGTGCATACCCAAAGATTATAAAAGAAATGAAGAAAAAGGAACTAAAAGCAAGACTGGTAACAAATGAACAGTTATCACTTCCATTGACCCCTCTTCCAGCAGCTATTTACCCATCATCATAGGTGGTTTAACAACCATTTGACGTAAACCCCATAAATCCAATGAAGAACATAAAGACACATGTTTGGATTTTCTAGTTATAAGAAAAGGATTAAACAATAATATGTTGGCTTTTAATAATATATGCTCTTCTTTTAGTACCAAGCAAGTTGAAGTTAATGTAGTCCTTGAGAATTATTTATATTTAACTTGATTAAAACCTACAAGTTTAACATTATACTACCTTATTTGAAAAAACTATAAGAGGTTTACTTGAAAAATCAAATTTATCAATAACCATACTACAATAGTGCATGGTAATTCCATATTTCCGCAACACATGCTTAAAAGTATTGTACATATGCATTAAAAACTTGTGTTCCGGGTAGTTATGAAATTTTTATATTTAGGTTGGGTAAATATGGAATTAACAAAAAACAAATACGACACTGGAATTGCATAGAGTTTGAGAAATTACCACCAAAAATAGACTGGGCTTGCTCAAAAGTCACTGAATGATTGTTTAGCTTCATAATTTCTTCCTTTGTAAGAGGTAGTGGTGGCACGCGTTCAGATTCCGGCGACGAGTCGCAAACCAAACCTCCCTGCATCGAATTCACGTGCAACCCCGTGCATCATTCTAAGACGAAGCATATTAGAGTCCGCTACCACTTCATAAAAGAGCACGTAGAAGAAGGTACTGTTGAAATTCATTTCGTGAAGACGGATTACCAACTTGCCGATCTATTTACTAAAGCCCTTCCAAAAGAAAGGTTTGACGAATTAGTTCGACGAATTGGCATGCGAAGCCTAACCCCTGAGGAGTTAGAACGTCTTCTCGAATCTTCTTGAAAAACATTTTCAAAACCGCTTCGCTGTACATATTTTTGAAAAAAGAAAATACAAAATTTGAAAAACCAACAAAAACAAAATAAAAAATAAAATATAGAAAATTTTCAAAAACACAAAAACAATATAAAATTTAAAAATCCAAAAATATTCTTCTCACGACATGTCTCTCGTATAATCGATATTATGTACGTTTCTAGAAATGTTATTCAAAAATAGCACGGATATGTACATATGCTTGAGCGGGAGTTCATTTAATGTTTTCTAAAAACATGTCGTTTCTCTAATTTTTCTTAAACAATGGCTTTCGTATACTTCAGTACGAAACCCAGACCCGATTGATGACTTCTGATTATTTCAGATCAGGACTCGAACGTTAGAAACCGAAATTCTTTTCAAAAAGTTCGAGTATAAACAAACGAAAAGATTTCAAGCAAAAACTCCCTTAAAACCCTTAAAATTGATTTTAAACTTTATGATTAAACAATATGCTTTCTTTAAGGGGGAGTATAAAAAGAAAAAGAAAATGTTCCAAATTTCATGCGAAAAAGTCCGTCTATCTCTCCAAATGCTTTGTATTTAATCAATTGATAGCAAAAATATCATGATATGCTATTTTTGAGGGGGAGAAGATGTGATTAAATGTGATCAAAAATGTTTAAATGTTGTGGCA
>LBNU01037288.1:979-40655 GCA_014162995.1 Artemisia annua | reverse complement strand
TGAATGAACGAGAGGAAGGATATGCATGAAGCGTTTCCGCTTAACATATAAAGGAAGATGGTTCAATGGCTTTGGTCCAACCACTCTTACCCTAGTTAAACTTGAGCGCTTTCACTACGTAAAGATTCAAGGTGTAATATTCCATCTTTATTTATGCATAACACCCCGGGGATTTCTGAATTGGGTTAGGTCTTATGTGTCTTTTCAAAAACTATGTCTATTTTGAAAATGGTGGGGGATTGTTGGGAAAATTTCAAAATATACTATGTTAAAATCATTTTGGGATTGAGTCTTAGGAAGGAAATTAAGTGTTTTGTTGTGTATTGTTGGTGACCCACGAAAAGGCAATTAGCGACAGTTTTTCTATCACAAAACCGTTGCTAATGAACCATCACCATTGTAAAGACGCATATTTTCGAATTGGTAATAGTTATATCGGTTAAAAAGGTGTCACTGAGCAAACCATCGAGACTGTTAGAAAAGGTTTAAATTAGCGACGGTTTTTCTGTCGCTAAGCGTCGCTAATTGCACCTTTTGATGAACCATTGTGACTATTTGAACGGTCACGAGCATGGCCATTATTCCAGCGTTTTTAATGATCCAAAACAAAAACAAACACATCCAAAACCTTTCTTTCAATATACCCGATTGCTATAAATAATAGTGCTATAGAACTATTATTTGTAGTGTCTTGAAACCCCCGATAACTAGGTATTTCATCCGGATTATTACCACTATCGTGTAGTGTTGATAATTGCTACATACGTTGCTTCATTGTATCTTGGGAGGCAATTCGTCGGTAACCCAAAACACGATTGTTCTAAAAGAATGGTGGGGGCGAAATTGCTTTAAGGAAAGAGAGAACTCGCCTTAAAGTAACAAGTAGTAGCATTAAACTTCATTTTACAAAACCATTGTTCTAGAACCCCGGAACCAACAAAATCTTGCAGAAGAGTTGCACATGGATATATGAAGATATGAAGTTATACATAGTAAAAACACTTGTTTATCGATTCAACAATTTAAACAATATGTATAGTCGTATACAATCTAAAAGATACAATGAAATATTCCAAATTTACGAAAAATGTCCATAGATTTCACTCTCACTATAACTATTAAAGAGCAAGTAATCACTAACAGATCTCAACGCATCATTCCTGAAATTTCTAAAAACATGATACCAAATCTCGTACAAATTCACAACGAACATCCATACTCACATCAATGATGCTTAAACAAACAAAAAGGATGAGGGTTTCCCTCTTCTTTGACTCTAATGTACGCGGCCTAATCAAAGGTATCTTTGTGACCGTTTTCAACCCTTTCCTTGGCCACAAGATGTGTACCTAGTGAGGTTTCAACCTGGACCTTTTGTGAGGACATCTGAGGGTTGGACCACTTACTCGTGGATTTTGATGCTAAAACTAATACTAGTGCTAAACCTGCCACTTGTTAAAATCAAATACAAACTTGTCCCAAATAGAACTATTCAATAAACATGATAAATTCCACTCTTAATAAGTACGGGCATCTCCAGTTACCTAAATACCACAATTCCACCATCACTAAACTTTGTCTCGGTTTCAATAATCCAATAAAAAAAATTCCTAAAAATACAATATCCATGGATTAAAAGGTGACATGATTATATAAAAACAAATACTACTCCTAAACTCACGACTTGTGAAAATCAAACACAAACTTGTCCCAAACCATCACCAAATGGCGTAGTGGTTTCCCCACGAGTTCAAACCTCACTAAGGCGTCGTTTGTTTTTTAAGAGGTTTTATGTCTTCGTCTGCAAACCATGTCTGCCGAAGACGAGGTACATCTAAAGTCTTCCTTTATTAAAATATTGTTGTGGAGTTTGCATAGCACTAGGAATATTCATATTAGCGTCCACGTTGCATCGTCACGTTTTTCATACATGTTTTTGTAGATCAACATCATTTCTTCCTTTATGTTTCTTTAGTCAGGAAATTATTCGTTCAATTGATTTTATACACATTTTTGCAGGTTAGGATCCACATCAGGAATTTTCAATAGCACATTGTCCAAACATGAAGACTTCTTATGTCCAGTCGATGGAGCTATCATGATAACATGTAACACATCTGTAATTAAGTAGTACTGTAGTAATTTGGAACGTGAAATATAGTTAGAATGTTAGCTCTCTTAATGAATGCTTCATCTATAACTCTTTAGACACCAAGCCATCTTCCTTACAATATAACGGGGTTTAAGTTCATTACTAATGTCGAAGGGTATGGAAAAGCTGGCATCAAGCACTTGAAAGAGGTAGGAAGAAAACCTTCATCATCTATCAACATAATTGGCTACATGTCTCTTTATGCATCTGACCTTATAGCAGCTATTCGTAAAGCTTCAGGAAACATAGGTATTGTTGATTATACTGCTTCAGTTTTAATAAACGCGTGCCCAACTGTAACTGGTAATTCTTTATGCTATGACAGGTGGAAGACAAAAGCAGGTGTCTTAAACATGGTACCTTGGATTTGCTTCAGCACATGAATACTGCACACCCATGCTTTGGTCCATTTCGACTGTTCCACCAGTATATGATGCACATCAATCACCTAATTTGGAAGATGATGAGCATAATTCCTCTAGACAGCAGAATAACTTCTACGTAGATTGTGGAAATGACTGTCAACTTTACATTCAGGACAAAAACTCTAGCCGAGGTGAGCAATTTTGGACATTGTACAATGCGTTCTCTCATAAAATAAATATATAAAGGAAAATATATTAACAAAGAAAAGCCCAAGTATAAACTAATTACTAGTAAATAGTGGATAAATAAACTGCCAAACAGGTATTAGAAACTTTAATTTTGTTTTTTAAATAGTGGATTATAGGTGGAATTTTTGACCCGTATAACTCCCAATGGGTGGATTCTGGTCATGATTTAGCTCTAACATGTGAAAGGGTAAGATCGTAGAACTTAGAAGAAAGGAACGGGTCAAATGGGCTAAAAATCTCCAAAGCAGTATGTCTGTGCTAAACTTAAGTTTTAATTCTGTTTGAAAAACATGAATGCTCTTGTCATTATCAAACCGGATGGAGGGTACTTTTGGTAAATCAAAATAACCAATTTACTTTTTATGGTGGTATAAGACTATAAGCTAATAAACTAATTCGGATTATTAAAGAATGTGCAATGAGATGTTTGGACACCTCAAGAAGGTTTCCCGGAACATTCCGTTAATACTAATATGTGAGCAACCAGCCCAGACACTTGCTAGACCACTGGTTTTGTAACATCTGCGTTTAGAGAAACAGTTAGAAACATTTTAAACCAAGGCAACTCACATTCCATATTTAGTTCAAGAGTTTTGGTCAAACCATAGTCACATGGAACGCTGACTCGGCCGCGTTCCCCGTTCCGGATCGTTCGTACCCAAAGGTGGTACGATCGCGATCCGGATCGCTCGGAATCGCGATCCGGATCGTTATTTTTGGCGTTCCCAAACAGTATCAATCGCCGTACCGAAGTCTACTGGTTCGACGTACCAAAATGGATCGGTACAACGTACCAAAGTGAAGCGGTACGACGTACCAAAGTGAACCGGTACAGATTCGGTCAAAGCCAATTGTAATCGTTTAGATCCGGAAGGAATGAGTCAAAATCGGACCAAATTTGGGACAGAATCGGTCAAAAATCATTGTGGTTTAGTTGGTTCTGTTTTTGTTTTTTTATAGAAAAATGTGTAAACTATAAAGAAATAATGGTGGGAGAAAGAAGATAGAGGTATTTTAGGGTTTAGATGGATATATTTATAAATTTTATATATAAAACATATTACCTATTAAAATTAAAATTACAAGTATAATATGGTACGCTGTACCAAATTGGGTACATCGAACCGAAGCGAACCGGAGCGTACCGAAATGAGCCTACCCCTCTTCGTACCGAATTTTAAGGACTTAGCGAACCGCGTACCCGTTTCTCGTTCCCGTACCGGGTCAAACCATACCGCGAAAAGTCTAGGGACGATAGGTAAGAAAATAGTCAGAAGGTGTTCATGATTGCTTATTTAAGTGCTTATCTGTGTATTGTTAAGCATATAAGCAGTTTTGAGTGTGTGGATAGAACTGCTTATGTGCCAGCTTATTTTTTTAAGCAGATACACAGTCTAGACTAAGCATTCCCAATTTCCCATACACCCACTTTCAATTGCTCCCATTAGTGACGTGTGTTATTAATATTTCTTAGCCTATATATCATATACCAACTCTAATGAGCAAGCAACTTGATCAGGAATTTAGAGAGTTNGAAAATAGTCAGAAGGTGTTCATGATTGCTTATTTAAGTGCTTATCTGTGTATTGTTAAGCATATAAGCAGTTTTGAGTGTGTGGATAGAACTGCTTATGTGCCAGCTTATTTTTTTAAGCAGATACACAGTCTAGACTAAGCATTCCCAATTTCCCATACACCCACTTTCAATTGCTCCCATTAGTGACGTGTGTTATTAATATTTCTTAGCCTATATATCATATACCAACTCTAATGAGCAAGCAACTTGATCAGGAATTTAGAGAGTTATTGAATCAAGAAAGAAGAAACGCGGATGTGGGCCAGAAGTAAGAGCACCCAAGACCCTTGAACAAAGAAAATCTCAAAAGCCATTGCTACCAAAAGCGCTGACCATGTAAGTTTTTAGGTTTTTTTAACATAAAATTCCGACATACTTTTTCATGTCCCCCGTATTAGTCATTGTGCTATTTTTGTACACCAGTAATTAAGTTATGGTTTGTGCCTTTGTTGGATCTTTTTACAATCAGTAATCATAGTATTTTCATTATTTCATATTATATGATAGGTCTTTTTATAAATGACTCGGATGTACAAAATGACCAAATATATATATGTAGAAACAATAGTACCATAACTAAAATGGGACAAATAAAAGTATTTATTATTGCTATATGCATAAAAGTATAAAACCCATGCTTTTAGTACACAACATGGATTTCAACCCTCTAAATATTATGAAGGAATTTATTCATTTATTCTATGTTGGAGCAGGCATATCGTGATCGGGTATACAGTGGGATAGCAAAACACCATGGCAATTATCCCGACACTAGAAATCCACAATGGGGGACTAATAAGAAGAAGGAACCTAAATAAGCAAGGCCAGTGAAGATGAGAGAAAGCTTTTATGATACCTGGATGAAAAGTCAACGGCCTATGTTGAAGACCAGGTAGAGGTTCTGTAAAGGAGCCACAACCACATGCCAGATTTAAGGATCCTTAAGCTAGAAACAAGTTCGATATGATAAAGGGTATACAAGCACAAAGAGCAACTTCTGAACCCAAAATAAGTGAAGCTATTTAAGAGCCAAGTGAGTTTTTCTATACAACCTTTGTTCAGATCACTTAAAAATAGATATTGAATCAGTTTTTCTTTATCAGTATCCTAATAGTGAAGCCCCGAGAGCTGCAGAGGTGGTGGATGCAGCAACGAATCCAATGGCTGAAGCATCTCTAATTGAAACAAGGAAGTTGATTAAGCATTAGCTATATCAAGTCTATAGAGACGGGTAATAGTGTATCCGGAGGGGCTGATCTTGACAAGGAGGAGATAGTTGAGGATGCAAGTGAGATAAAACAAATAGGAGTGAATGGAGCTACAGAAACTGCAAATTTGGTGAGGCGAGTTTAGAGACGAAGGTGAATTGGGGCCAATATTACTGTTTGCTATCTAAAAAAAAGAAGTCACCATATTCATCATTCGAATTTTGAACCCATTCACTGTTAATTGAGCAATAAAGTTGCACCCGTTGGAATTCAATATTAACCAAATTTGACCCATAAACTTTTTGTATACAATATTCCTTATTATGTCTTTGTAGCTTTTGTAAGTTTGGTCAGTAGTGATACGTACATTAAAGACTAATGGCAGTATGTCAAACCATGTATAAACCATGGATGAAATCCAAGAAACATACGTACATTAAAGCGCACAAATGGCAGTGGCTCAAACCATGTATGAACCATGGATGATGTCCAAGAAACAAACTAGCTAATCATGTGGTTTGTCTCTTCATTCTTCAAACATATCAACAATTTTAACAATATATTCAACAAAAGGATGATGTCCAAGAAACAAACTAGCTAATCATGTGGTTCGTATCTTCATTCTTCAAACATATCAACAATTTTAACAATATATTCAACATAACCATTTTAATTTTAATAAAAAAAACTAATAAGAAACATTTAGATCATAATATTAACCAATTTAGATATATAAATTACAAGTCTTAAACAATTTCCATTCTCTTTTTCAATTCCATAGTAATGATGACAAAAATACAGCTATTGCACAGCGAACAAGGCCCAATAGTTGTTCTATGGAACTGACCACTCTACCCAAACATAAGGAACATTGAAACTAAAAGGGTTAATAAACAGGAATCATGCTAAAATGAACCACATCCAGTACTGCAAACATAAACAAATACTACATTGTTCTACTAACAAAGTTCATAACCAAAAATAACAACTGAGCAAATTAAAAAAAAAAACAAAACAAAACAAAACAAAAAAAACAAACCATGCAAAAAATCCAGGTGTTAAAAATGACATATTCAACCTAGATTCAGTGTCGCCAGACGCGATGGAGCAGCATACTCATCAGCAGCAGCATACTCATCAGCATACTCATCCTCATCAGCACACTCATCCAAAAAGGAAAGAGCATCATAAGCAGCCTTATAAATAGCAATGTGTTCATCTCTGGCCTCCAAGTTCAAACGCACAAATGTCCCCTCGGAACCCTGAACCGCATGGTGCCAATCAAGATCTGACTTGAGCGATTTATAGTTTGATGTTTGGGGATCCTCGTAGGTTAGTTCGTAACTTCCAGGAGTCAGATAAAGATCACACTCAAGCATCTTTTGAAAATCAGAAAGCGTCCAAGTGCCTTCCACGTAATAAGAAGGTCATAGTTTATTGATGACAACAAGTATTCCATGATCACCCCCATGAATCCTTAATTTTTTTCCATTAGGCTCATTCCATACAAGGATGTTAAACTCCAGTAGCTTTGCTTTAAAAGTCGGCGAGTCAACTGCATACAAACATATCAAAACTCGATAAAACTCGCACAAGATAGTATAATATCAATAAAAACAATGCAAATAAAAAAAATTAATGGTGCTGATGATAAAAGATACCAGTTTTTCACTATAGGGATATGTAAATAACGCTGTTGTATAGCATAAAAATATGAATTGAAAACTGGAAAAAAATAATAAATAAAGCAAAGTTAGTAGTTTTAGTATGGTAACCTGAAAACAAGCATTTAGTATTCGACGTGGGCTCGGGTAATAATTATTAAAACCCATTTTCAGTATAGGTACACATTTAACTGTTGTGTTGGTAAAATGTAATATGAATAATCGAAACCAAAAGGTAAAAAAGCCACAAATTAATTCAAGTTCTACTAAAGAAAAACCAAGATGACGTGTAGAGAAGACTAGAACGAAAAAATGAAAATTAGAGATGAGCACTAGGAATCAGATCTCTAAACATATGGTCTCAAGTAAGTTTATGGGCCAAATATTTATGCACGGGAAACACATCAATCAGTTGTAATGCATAACAATTACAACGGCAAACTCTATTGTACAAAAGTATGTTTAGAAAATTCATCTAAGAGTTATGGTGAATAATATATACAGGGGGCGGATCTAGCTTGCGGGCAGGGTGTGCAAGTGCATACCCTGTGTAAACTTTTAGTAGTGTAAAAAAATAAAAATAAAAAAATGATTGCTTCAACACTTGGTACAAAATACACTAGAGATTTAATTTACATGTGCACACCCTCTATGATACTGTAAAATGATCAGTGCATACCCAAAGATTATAAAAGAAATGAAGAAAAAGGAACTAAAAGCAAGACTAGTAAAAAATGAACAGTTATCTCTTCCAGCAGCTATTTACCCATCATCATAGGTGGTTTAACAACCATTTGACGTAAACCCCATAAATCCAATGAAGAACATAAAGACACATGTTTGGATTTTCTAGTTATAAGAAAAGGATTAAACAATAATATGTTGGCTTTTAATAATATATGCTCTTCTTTTAGTACCAAGCAAGTTGAAGTTAATGTAGTCCTTGATAATTATTTATGTTTAACTTGATTAAAACCTACAAGTTTAACATTATACTACCTTATTAGAAAAAACTATAAAACATGCTTTAAAAGTATTGTACATAAACTTGTGTTCCGGGTAATATGGAATTAACAAAAAACAAATACGACATGAGAAATTACCACCAAACATAGACCGGGCTTGCTCAAAAGTCACTGAATGATTGTTTAGCTTCATAATTTCTTCCTTTGTAAGAGGTAGTGGTGGCATGCGTTCAGATTCCGGCGACGAGTCGCAAACCAAACCTCCCTGCATCGAATTCTGTACAAACATATATGAAAAACATTTATTACTTTGTAAATCTAAATTAGAAAAGAAAAAAACAGAGAGCGAAAAAGAGATCGAGGGTTTACAGATGATTGCTGTGTTTTTATCCGAACCCTTCATTATTATAAAAGAAAAAAACAGAGAGAGAAAAAAACAGAGAAAAATTATGAGAGGATTATAAAGGCTGGAAACGTTTTAGGGTTTTTAATCCGAACCCTTCATTATTTTTGGTCCTCGTGGTTTTGCCAAACTATAGGTTTGGTCCGTATCATTTTGAAAGTGCAACAGTGATTTTCATTTTGAAGATCCGGTTGCATGTTTGGTCCCTGGCTAAAGTTAAATAACTGAAATACCCCTCGATGAGAAAGAAGAAGACAAGAGTATTGTAGTCATTTAACTTTGTTCAGGGACCAAACATGTAGCCGAAACTTCATAATAAGGACCATCGTTACAACTTTCGAAATGATAAGGATCGGACATGCAATTTGACCAAATCACAGAGACAAAAAAAAAAAAAAAAAAAACATTTTACTCTTTATACAATAACCCAACTACTAGTATTTTAAGACCCGTGAAATTTACGGTATTTAAAAAGAAAACCTGTAATATACTTAACATTTATAAGTTATGGTATTACTACTGAGCATGAGTATTACATGGACACCGCAGATTAAACGTGAAACACAATATGTTTTACAACTAATTTTATAAAGTACTTGTTAGGTAAACTGAATTGCATAAGCAATTCTTCAAATTGCTTGATTACAAACATATTAACTAAATGTTTCTTTGTTGAGATGAAACATGATTAGATAAAAATTCAATTTCCACTAACCACTTGCATCTTGTACTAATCAAGCTTTAACTTACAATAAAGTTTGTGAAAGCCAACCATATTAGACATTCTTTCTTTGTTATAACTAGTTAATAAGTAATAGATTAATATACCTTTAATCCATTGGCCGAAAAACATACTATTAACTAATCAGATTGAACGATGGGGTTTTTTTTTTAGTCGGCTTTTCTTTTGTTGTGTGTGTTTGTTGTGTAGAATGGATAAAGTAAGACGAGCCTGGTTTTGTGTGTTAAAATTTTTGTTTTAACCCTTATGTTTTTGTATATGATCCCGCTTTCTCTAAGTTTTACTTTTTATGTTTTTGACACATATATTTTTGTACCCAATCTCTTATATAATTTTACACAAAAACGAATTTTTATAAATTTTTACTAATTAAAGAAGTTCTTAACCTCTTAGTCGACCTTAGTTTTATCTAAATCCAGAAATCAATACTTATTGATCTTCATCACAAATTTATATATCTTAGTTTCATCTTTGAATGCCTTTTAATTGATAAATTTGTCACTATCTTATGCAGCTCGAAATCTGCAGATTCCATTTCATCATCTATGTCTTCTTCATTGCAGTTGAGATACAAGGTCTCTTTCCATTTCCTTCTTTTTAGAAATATGGTACGACTATGTTGTTGCTTTTCTAAATCCAATACTTATGGTTCTTATAAATGCTACCTTGGTAGTGATATTAAGCATCTCTTCTATAGCTGAGTAATTTGGTCATGATAATGGAGAGCAGCCATAATTTGTCAGATGAAAAGCCTAAGAGAAACTTGGATCTTTGTGTGTTTGTTTGGTGTAATTAGCATTTGTCTATAACGGTGACTACCAACAAAAAGAAGCTTTAACTTCAAAATTTTCTTAGACTGGAGATGACTTTAACATTATACCTTCTGAAGATTTATTACACAAATGATAAAAAGTAGTAAATGCGATTTTCAAAAGGCCTAAGTCTATATTCAAACAGGCATATATCTTTGTAGGGGTTTAGATTATTGTGCCTGATTTATAACTAAGGCGTTTGCACCCATTTTAAACAAATATTGTTTTTGTTTTTGTTTTTGCTTATAATTATAGTGGCCTTTGTCACTCTTTTGGTTTGGTCTTTCAGTGATATGTTAAAAACACAACTTTTGAGTGTCTATATATATGTACGTGTGAGTTCTTGATGTTAGACTTTTACATCAAAGTTGCTTCACAAATGAATTAAAATCATGAACTGATGATGTCGCTAGACGTTCTTTTTTTTTTTCTCCAAACTAAGAGGAAAAAAGAACTATAAATGCTACAATGGTTTTTTTAATGTTTTATTCTAAAAGTTTATGGGGTTTTTGTTTTTTTGTTTTTATTTACGAAAACTAAGCGTTTGATGTAAAGCCCAAATGAATTTGTTATGGTTGCAAACAATTAGTTTCATTATGTTCAAGTGCCTATAGATGCAATGGAAGCCAAGGTAGTAGAGCCATGAAATCATTCTGATTGATTGTCTTAACTGGGTATGAACATCCGAAAGTTCATATAATTATTTTGAGTACACAGTTATAAACAAAAACTTGGAATGTATCTATCTTTCACCTAAATATTTGGTCCTATTAATTAGTCTGATTAAAGAACCCTCTGCTATTTTTATTATTATGCGTTTTATTTTTGTGATTAAATGCTTAATGAATTTTTTTTATCTTAATCTTCAATCTTATAAGTAGAATGTTAGTTTTGGTTGTTCAATTATTCAGATTTGAATACATTTGGTTACTTTTAATTTGAAGTTTTATTATGTTGTTTGTTTCGATTTTACATTTTATGGTCTTATCTGCGGTGGTTAAACATATTAGGATTTAATTTACAGTTTGTTTTTCGATAACGTAAAACCAGCATGTTTAGGTCAATGTAAACATGTGAAGAACAAGGTATGGAGAAACCAATGATGCTATAATTATTGCGATTCGACTTTGATCTGGAATTCATGGATCTGAGTTGTGTCACTTGTGTCCAATGTTTGTTAATTAATATGTTGATCAGGGTGGTGTTGACCCAGATACACATTTTGTGTCCCTAATAATCTTATAACTAATTAACGTATTAGATATAATTGGTAAACTATATTTTGACGATAAGTTTAATTAAAGTTATATGAGCAATGCAATTTCAGAGGCTTTATGTAGTTGAATTCACAATGTGGTCTGTTGCGTTTTCGTTATTAATATATAGTGGATAAAAAGGTATGTGGCTCTTATCGTCATGTAATAACCTTATGACGTCCTTTCTTCAGTTAAGTTGTACTTTAAAGAATTAGGTTCAAGAGTGCGTTCACTTGCAACTCTCGCCCTTTCAAATAGGTGCATCATCTTAATCTCACTTTGTAGCTTCTTTTACATCCATGAAAATTCCATTACTCAAAAAGACTACTTATTGGTTTACTTTACTTATTGGCTTCTTCTCCAGATTTTATTGATTTTCTTCGTCAGTTTAGATCTTGATTGCTTATGTTTCTATAGACACATAATGTTTTTGTAAGCTGAGATTATGCATAGGAATTTATGCTTTTTTTCTCTTGATTATTGTTAGATTCGGTCCTTAAAGAAGAGGCTGAAGTATTATGTTATGGTAACTAATGCAAAGAAGGTTAATGCCAAGACGAGAGGAAAAATGCACGAGATTAGAGATGGATCATGGATGAGTTTGCAAACATGTTGAAGCAAAAAATCAATTTACAGCCTCCTTGATCTTTGTTCCCTTTGATTATGAACATGTTATGTCTGATGGACAAACAACAGTGCTGCAATTGGGTCATATGACTTTTAAAATACTAGATTATTTGAGGAAAATCATTTGAAGTGTTTTTAATCGGTATGTCGAAGATGTACAAAAGGATCGATAGTTTAGGAACAATGGCAATCCCGTCAATGGCAAGCTGCATAAGGTGTGAGGTTGGTGGGGGTGTGGAGCATACTGTTTCAGTTTTAGTTGGTGGTCTACTGGTCTTGTGACTATGGTGAAACGGATGTTTGGATTGAGATTCAGTTTTTTCGGTCTACGACTATGGTGAAAGAGGTGTTTGGATTCAGCTTTAACTTTGGGTTTGTCTTAGGGGTGCTTGTATTCTGCTTTGATTTTGGGTCAGTCATAGGCGTGCTTGGATTCAATTTAATTTTGGATTTGTCACAGCGGTGTTTCAATTCTTGTGGCGCGTTTGAATGGTTGCAGATGTATTGTTGTATATCAATATAATACAGTATTGCATGTTATATAAAGAAAGGTTATTTGTAGTTTGTTTCTTCACAAAAGATGCAATTTGCAAGACTTCATACACGATGCATTCTTTTTTAGTATCATGTACCCCAATCTCTGATGTTAATTATATTAGCCCTTATAATTGTTATAGATCAAATATGATGTTATTTAGTGTTTAAAACTCTAGTTATATGTTTATGTAATTTGTATATTGACTAAGTACTTGGGTCGTTTGTTTATTTACTGCATAATGGGTCGAATAGGGTTAAAATCCGAACCCAGCCAATGTATGGCAGTTAGTTAGCTTATTAACTTAAACGTTTTCCTCAAACCAATCCAACGTTGAGTAAAACATCATGTCGTTTAGGGGGTTCTATATAATGTAAAATCTTTCGACTTGTGAAAGTTACAACACATCTTTAATTAATCTATCAGTTTAGTTTCTGTATTCACTTTTTTGTTATACACATTACTGTTAAATTAGAAACTGCACCAAACCAATTACAATCACAACAATGAAACATATGTTGAAATCCAGATAGATGGCAAATGTCATGTGAACAATTGGTATCAGAGCCACCAAGGCTCTAATCCTTGGGAACAGCCATCTTTCAAACCACAAATCAGGATTCCAAAGTGGACGCTATCTCTTGAGAGAAACTCCCAAGCGTCTATATCAGTGGAACACAAGAACGAAAAAAGCATATCCCCAAAGGCAAAAGAATTGTTGGCACAAACCGTGTTAGACAATGAAGCGTTCAATTCAAAGAAAAAGAAGAAGTATCAAAGGGTAAGTCGAAGTTGAATGCAAGGAAAGAGAATCGAAGTGTTATATATGTAAAACCAAGGGGCACGCGTTTTGGTCTTGTGAAAAAAGGAAAACAATTACTGGGTAGAATCACAAAAGGAGATGGATATCACAAAAGAGATTATTGATCAAGAACGAATATATCCAGAAAAGGTACACGTATTTGGTGATTACACAGTCTAGCACTGACAAAGAGGACTGGAATGATATCTGGTATGTAAGTAATAAGTATAAGTTTCATATGTGTCCTAGGCGAGTTCTGTTTAATGATGTGAATTACAAGTTTAAAATGATTGGAAAAGAAGAGTATGAATGCAAGTTTATCTTTTCGTATGGAATTGGTAATGCAACAATTAAGACCGAATTTGGTGATTTAGTTGTGAGACATGTGCAATATACTCCAGAAGTTTCTTCAACATATTAAGTCTAGAATTGCTTGAGAACAAGGATTTTCTGTGAAAATTAAGGATACTAAGTGTAGCATAACCGTATGTATTATGATGAGATACTAGTTAGCAATTGCCATGTGATAATGAAACAGAAAAGTTGGGCCAAAAGAAGTTGTTGATGAACACAATAGGTATATGAAAAGTACTTTGAATCAATAGACCCTGGAGATGAGTGTTCCTTAGTTAAAGGAATAGAAGATCTGGATTAGAATAAAAGTGTGACACAAGATTACATGGATGATGAGTACATTAGTTACAATGGAACTCTTATATGCCCTAAAGTTAATTCCTTTCTAGGTTTCTTTCATTCATGAATCTGTTGAAAAAGGATAACTTGTTGTACAAAAACATGGGAAGTGTTCAACAAGAGATTACTAGATTATTTGTTGAAATGGTTTTACTTAGTGCATTTGAACTATGATGCCCTTGAAACCATACCACCTGTTGTCAAAGATGTAGAATTGAATCTGTTGTGCCTATTGAAAGTTGTTGAGAGTTTAGGAGGCTATTTCTCAGTCACCATGGGTGACAAATGGGGAACTATAGCACAATTGCAGGGCTTGGAATCAAAGATGGTGAGACAGTTAAAACTGTTATAAGACTTACATTGATCTAGTTGTAATCTACCATGAAACTGCTAGTGTGCCTTGGGTTGAAAGTCGTATGAAGTGGGAGAAGCAAGCAAGAGTTTGTTTGGCCATGGACCTGCAAGGCCAGAAGGACACAAGGGTGAAGGATGGAGCATTAGAATCAAGACAGAACCATTTTGGTGTTGAGCTTGAAGATGGAAATGAAGAAGACCAGGATAGCACACCATGAAGCAATGACTTTGAAGTCATCACATGAACACAACAAAACAGGTTTCAAGAAGATGAAGAGTTTGATGCTATAAAATTAGGGGGAAATTGTTAGCCCTTATAATTGTTATAGATCAAATATGATGTTATTTAGTGTTTAAACTCTAGTTATATGTTTATGTAATTTTGTATATTGACTAAGTAATTGGGTCGTTTGTTTATTTACTGCATAATGGGTCGAATAGGGTTAAATCCACACAGCCCAATGTATGGCAGTTAGTTAGTTATTAACCTTAAACGTTTTTCTCAAAACCATCACAACGTTTGAGTAAAACATCATGGTCGTTTAGGGTTCTATATATGTAAACTTTCGACTTGTGAAAGTTACAACACATCTTTAATTATCTATCAAGTTTAGTTTCTGTATTCACTTTTTTGTTAACCACATTACTGGTTACATTAGAACTGCACCAAACCAAATACAATCACAACAATGAAACATATGTTGAAATCCAGAATAGATGGCAAATGTCCTGTGAACAAATTACATGTAAAATAATAACAGCTGGTGTCTCATGCTTGATAGGCTCCCTCTATTATCTAACCTCGACTCGCGAGGTATTGATGACTTGATGTTCCATCCGTTCTTTGTCCTTTATGTTGCGATTGTCCCGAGACTAGAGATCACCTGTTTCTCTCGACTAGAGATCACCTGTTTCTCTGTAAAAGCATTTATGACACGTTAGTCTGTTCGTATTTTAATCAATAATTATACATGGTTAAATATTTTAGTAAGAACCCCGTGCGTGCACGGGCATTATAACTAGTTTTTCTACTAACAAAGTTCATAACCAAAAATAACAACTGAGCAAATTAAAAAAAAAAACAAAACAAAACAAAACAAAAAAAACAAACCATGCAAAAAATCCAGGTGTTAAAAATGACATATTCAACCTAGATTCAGTGTCGCCAGACGCGATGGAGCAGCATACTCATCAGCAGCAGCATACTCATCAGCATACTCATCCTCATCAGCACACTCATCCAAAAAGGAAAGAGCATCATAAGCAGCCTTATAAATAGCAATGTGTTCATCTCTGGCCTCCAAGTTCAAACGCACAAATGTCCCCTCGGAACCCTGAACCGCATGGTGCCAATCAAGATCTGTCTTGAGCGATTTATAGTTTGATGTTTGGGGATCCTCGTAGGTTAGTTCGTAACTTCCAGGAGTCAGATAAAGATCACACTCAAGCATCTTTTGAAAATCAGAAAGCGTCCAAGTGCCTTCCACGCAATAAGAAGGTCGTAGTTTATTGATGACAACAAGTATTCCATGATCACCCCCATGAATCCTTAATTTTTTTCCATTAGGCTCATTCCATACAAGGATGTTAAACTCCAGTAGCTTTGCTTTAAAAGTCGGCAAGTCAACTGCATACAAACATATCAAAACTCGATAAAACTCGCACATGATAGTATAATATCAATAAAAAACAATGCAAATAAAAAAAATTAATGGTGCTGATGATAAAAGATTCCAGTTTTTCACTATAGGGATATGTAAATAACGCTGTTGTATAGCATAAATATGAATTGAAAACTGGAAAAAAATAATAAATAAAGCAAAGTTAGTAGTTTTAGTATGGTAACCTGAAAACAAGCATTTAGTATTCGATGTGGGCTCAGGTATAATTATTAAAACCCATTTTCAGTATAGGTACACATTTAACTGTTGTGTTGGTAAAATGTAATATGAATAATCGAAACCAAAAGGTAAAAAAGCCACAAATTAATTCAAGTTCTACTAAATAAAAACCAAGATGACATGTAGAGAAGACTAGAACGAAAAAATGAAAATTAGAGATGAGCACTAGGAATCAGATCTCTAAACATATGGTCTCAAGTAAGTTTATGGGCCAAATATTTATGCACGGGAAACACATCAATCAGTTGTAATGCATAACAATTACAACGGCAAACTCTATTGTACAAAATTATGTTTAGAAAATTCATCAAAGAGTTATGGTGAATAATATATACAGGGGGCGGATCTAGCTTGCGGGCAGGGTGTGCAAGTGCATACCCTGTGTAAACTTTTAGTAGTGTAAAAAAATAAAAATAAAAAATGATTGCTTCAAAACTTGGTACAAAATACACTAGAGATTTAATTTACATGTGCACACCCTCTATGATACTGTAAACTGATCAGTGCATACCCAAAGGTTATAAAAGAAATGAAGAAAAAGGAACTAAAAGCAAGGCTGGTAAAAACTGAACAGTTATCACTTCCATTGACCCCTCTTCCAGCAGCTATTTACCCATCATCATAGGTGGTTTAACAACCATTTGACGTAAACCCCATAAATCCAATGAAGAACATAAAGACACATGTTTGGATTTTCTAGTTATAAGAAAAGGATTAAACAATAATATGTTGGCTTTTAATAATATATGCTCTTCTTTTAGTACCAAGCAAGTTGAAGTTAATGTAGTCCTTGATAATTATTTATGTTTAACTTGATTAAAACCTACAAGTTTAACATTAGACTACCTTATTAGAAAAAACTATAAGAGGTTTACTTGAAAAATCAAATTTATCAATAACCATACTACAATAGTGCAGGGTGATTCCATATTTCCGCAACACATGCTTTAAAAGTATTGTGCATATACATTAAAAACCGGGTAATTATGAAATTTTTATATTTATGTTGGGTAAATATGGAATTAACAAAAAAACAAATGAATTGCATAGAGTTTGAGAAATTACCACCAAACATAGACTGGGCTTGCTCAAAAGTCACTGAATGATTGTTTAGCTTCATAATTTCTTCCTTTGTAAGAGGTAGTGGTGGCACGCGTTCAGATTCCGGCGACGAGTCGCAAACCAAACCTCCCTGCATCGAATTCTGTACAAACATATATGAAAAACATTTATTACTTTGTAAATCTAAATTAGAAAAGAAAAAAACAGAGAGAGAAAAAGAGATCGAGGATTTACAGTTGATTGTAGTGTGAGAGATGTGTTGGTGAATGAAGTATAGGATAAAATAAAAATTATGAGAGGATTATAAAGGCTGGAAACGTTTTAGGGTTTTTATCCGAACCCTTCATTATTTTTGGTCCGTATCATTTTGAAAGTGCAACAGTGATTTTCATTTTGAAGATCCGGTTGCATGTTTGGTCCCTGGCTAAAGTTAAATAACTGAAATACCCCTCGATGAGAAAGAAGAAAATAAGAGTATTTTAGTCATTTAACTTTGTTCAGGGACCAAACATGTAGCCGAAACTTCATAATAAGGACCATCGTTGCAACTTTCGAAATGATAAGGATCGGACATGCAATTTGACCAAATCACAGAGACAAAATAATAATAATAATAATAATAATAATAATAATAATAATAATAAAAAAAAAAAAAAAAAAAAAAACATTTTACTCTTTATACAATAACCCAACTACTAGTATTAAGACCCGTGAAATACACGGTATTTAAAAAGAAAACCTTTAATATACTTAACATTTATAAGTTCTGGTATTACTACTGAGCATAAGTATTACATGGACGCCGCAGATTAAACGTGANTAGTACAAAATACACTAGAGATTTAATTTACATGTGCACACCCTCTATGATACTGTAAACTGACCAGTGCATACCCAAAGGTTATAAAAGAAATGAAGAAAAAGGAACTAAAAGCAAGACTGGTAAAAAATGAACAGTTATCACTTCCATTGACCCCTCTTCCAGCAGCTATTTACCCATCATCATAGGTGGTTTAACAACCATTTGACGTAAACCCCATAAATCCAATGAAGAACATAAAGACACATGTTTGGATTTTCTAGTTATAAGAAAAGGATTAAACAATAATATGTTGGCTTTTAATAATATATGCTCTTCTTTTAGTACCAAGCAAGTTGAAGTTAATGTAGTCCTTGATAATTATTTATGTTTAACTTGATTAAAACCTACAAGTTTAACATTAGACTACCTTATTAGAAAAAACTATAAGAGGTTTACTTGAAAAATCAAATTTATCAATAACCATACTACAATAGTGCAGGGTAATTCCATATTTCCGCAACACATGCTTTAAAAGTATTGTGCATATGCATTAAAAACCGGGTAATTATGAAATTTTTATATTTATGTTGGGTAAATATGGAATTAACAAAAAACAAATGAATTGCATAGAGTTTGAGAAATTACCACCAAACATAGACTGGGCTTGCTCAAAAGTCACTGAATGATTGTTTAGCTTCATAATTTCTTCCTTTGTAAGAGGTAGTGGTGGCACGCGTTCAGATTCCGGCGACGAGTCGCAAACCAAACCTCCCTGCATCGAATTATGTACAAACATATATGAAAAACATTTATTACTTTGTAAATCTAAATTAGAAAAGAAAAAAACAGAGAGAGAAAAAGAGATCGAGGCTTTACAGATGATTGCTGTGTTTTTATCCGAACCCTTCATTATTAGAAAAGAAAAAAACAGAGAAAAATTATGAGAGGATTATAAAGGCTGGAAACGTTTTAGGGTTTTTAATCCGAACCCTTCATTATTTTTGGTCCTTGTGGTTTTGCCAAACTATAGGTTTGGTCTGTATCATTTTGAAAGTGCAACAGTGATTTTCATTTTGAAGATCTGGTTGCATGTTTGGTCCCTGGCTAAAGTTAAATAACTGAAATACCCCTCGATGAGAAAGGAGAAGACAAGAGTATTTTAGTCATTTAACTTTGTTCAGGGACCAAACATGTAGCCGAAACTTCATAATAAGGACCATCGTTACAACTTTCGAAATGATAAGGATCGGACATGCAATTTGACCAAATCACAGAAAAAAATAAAAAATAATAAAAAAAATAAAAAAAAAAATCATTTTACTCTTTATACAATAACCCAACTACTAGTATTTTAAGACCCGTGAAATATACGGTATTTAAAAAGAAAACCTTTAACATACTTAACATTTATAAGTTCTGGTATTACTACTGAGCATAAGTATTACATGGACGCCGCAGATTAAACGTGAAACACAATATGTTTTACAACTAATTTTATAAAGTACTTGTTAGGTAAACTGAATTGCATAAGCAATTCTTCAAATTGCTTGATTACAAACATATTAACTAAATGTTTCTTTGTTGAGATGAAACATGATTAGATAAAAATTCAATTTCCACTAACCACTTGCATCTTGTACTAATCAAGCTTTAACTTACAATAAAGTTTGTGAAAGCCAACCATATTAGACATTCTTTCTTTGTTATTAACCTTGATAAAGACATCCATTCCTTATAACCATATCAATAACTCGTAGTTTTAAATATAGATCATCCTCTTTAGAAGAATGCCATTGAGGTTCTCCCCTAAGGCAGGGGGAAGACATGCTCCCTGATCATACAGTGTTTTAGAATTATCAATGATATTCGTCAGTGAGTATCTGGTGCTATTTTTATGTAAGGAATTAACCTTATCAGTACTAATGAAGTGAAGAGAAGTTCCCACTGCTGCAGAATACATTAACAGTGGAAAGTGAGTTACCACTTTCAGTATTAGTTAGTACTGTTTATGTTTTACAGAATAGGAAAGTGTATTATGTTATGTTCAGAAAAGATATGATGTATATCTTATATGTTTAGCATGATACGTAATATTCATTTCTTGTAAAGGACTCCTTGTTCTATAAAAGGAGATCCTAGATTAGGGTTTTACATATCCCTACCTAATAACATTTTATTTAAGCTTCAAGGTTGTAACCGTAGTGATATCATTGATCACTCGTATTATTTCAATAATATTGAAGCATTGTGTTCACATCATTGTTCTTACATACAACTGTTACATCCATTACTACTCCATACTTTCACATACATACAAATCTTCTAACTGTTAGCTAGTAAATTTTGCGTGCTAGTTAACATAAACACAAAGTATCACCAACACATTAAGTGTGTTAAACAGATCCTCACAAGTGTTATCAGAGCTAGGTTTCTGATACTTTGCTTTAGAAGATCCAAAAGACAAATCCTTGCTTTCACTCAAAAAGATGGAGATGCAAACAACACCAACATCCTCAACCTCTGCTAAGCTCCCTATACTCAAGATAAATGAGTATGATCTTTGGAGGCTCAGGATTGAGCAATACTTCATGGTGCAGGACTATGCACTATGGGAAATCATTCAGAATGGTGATTCTTACAAACCCTCCACTTCTGAAGTAACTGGTGCTGATGGAGTCAAGACCACAAAGATCAATACTGAACCTATCACAAATGATGAGAGAGCCAAAAGGAGGAATGATCTCAAGGCCAAGCATCTCTTGCTTATGGCTATGCCCAATGATCAAGTTCTTAATTTCAGTCACTTCAAATCTGCAAAAGAACTTTTTGAAGCCATTGTGGAAAGATTTGGTGGTAATGAAGCCACTAAGAAGACTCAAAAGACCTTGCTAAGGCAGAACTATGAAAACTTTAGTGCCAAAAGCAATGAGTCTCTTGATCATGTGTTCAGCAAACTACAAAGAATTATTAGCCAACTGGCTGTATTAGGTACAATCATTCCTGTCACAACTCACAATTTCAGGTCATTTTTCCAAACCTCGACAACTTACTATTCACAAGTTACTATTCATCATTTACTATTCACCGATCACTATTCATCATTTCACTATTCATCATTTTCGGAGTCGGTTTGAGACTTTGAGAAATTCTCAAAGATTTTACTATTCATATAACACTATTCATTCCCGGAGGGAAATCACTATTCATGATTACCGTTCATCATTACGTAAACTGAGTTTACGGGTCTTCAAATTTGCGTAACCCGTGTGGTTTAGCTGCGAATTCCTGCATCATCAGTAAGGACACTTCATATAGACTGGAGTAGTCTACATATCATCAGTAACATCATCAGCACATTAGATCATGCACGGATATGCATCATTTCAAGTTACGTATGTTTAATTTGTAATTAACATTACCACTCAGTCTTTACTATGAAACATATACCCGACAATGATCCTAACATATTTTCACACTCATTACAATGATATTAAAAATTATATTATTAATTTGCACGGTGTTTTCAAGTCAACTGCTACATTTTACGTTAGGAGCTATGACTCCGTCGGTTTGCGTTATTTCAACCCGATAATTATTCTAACACCCAATTCTTGCAAGGAATATGATTTTACAATTTTTACAACTTCGTCATATTTTATTTCAACTCGTCACGATTTATTTTTAGTTAACTCGGTACCCGGTAACACCCAATGTACAATTTAAACTAACTAATATACATAAAATTGGGACAAGATTATTAATGAGCCACCTCCCTCCCACCTTTCCCCATTTTCACGCCCACATGCCCCCCCTAGGTCCAAGATTTCATGATTTTACTTGAACAAATATTATACAACAAGTCTTAAACATTTTCACTTCATCTTTATACAAGTATTTTACAAATCAACTAGCAAAGTTTTCTCCCACCTTCCTTTCTTCATTGGGGTGCACGATTAAGAACAAGAACAAGAACAAGAAGGATCCATCAATTTTTCAAGATCCAAGTATTTATCAAGTCCTAGTGGTGATCTAGTTTGGGTTTTGAAATAAAAACCACAAAGATTAATTAGGTTTTCATCACCATCTTTTAATAATCATCACAAGTAAGTTACTAATCATTTTTATACTCTTTCAAACTATTACTTGATGTATTTTTATGAGCTAGTAACAAAACATGCAAGTATATATGTTATGATCCATACCACTTTATTTGGTTTTTTTTGGGTAAAGGGGAGTAATCCTGCACCCTGGTTAATATNCCAAGATTTCATGATTTTACTTGACCAAATAATATACAACAAGTCTTAAACATTTTCACTTCATTTTTGTACAAGTATTTTACAAATCAACTAGCAAAGTTTTCTCCCACCTTCCTTTCTTCTTTGGGGTGCACGGCCAAGAAAAAGAACAAGAAGGATCCATCAATTTTTCAAGATCCAAGTATTTATCAAGTCCTAGTGGTGATCTAGTTTGGGGTTTGAAATAAAAACCACAAAGATTAATTAGGTTTTCATCACCATCTTTTAATAATCATCACAAGTAAGTTACTACTTATTTTTCTACTCGTTCAAACTATTACTTGATGTATTTTTATGAGCTAGTAACAAACATGCAAGTATATATGTTATGATCCATACCACTTTATTTGGTTTTTACTACATATAATGGGTTTTTGATTTTCCTATGATTATTCCCATGAAACCCACCAAGGTTGGTGATGTTTAGGACCCCATGACACCCTAAGAAGGTGTATGGTAGATTAAGGGTTGTTTTGAAGTTGATTGGAGTGGATTTGGACAAGTAGTTAACTAGAAAATCACATTTTTGACACTATTAGAATGTTGCTGTCCCTTTTTGCAAAACGTGGAAACATCAGGGGTTAATGGGTAGTTTTGGACTAAATATTTATAAAATACATTCAAAAACGAAACCGTGGGCTTTGGAATGAACAAAAGCGAGCTTATAACGAAGGAGATATGATTTTTCAAAGTTTAACGACGAAAAACTATTTTCTGAAAATATGCGTACTGTTGCACGAATTCAACGGACAAAATGAGGCGTTAGACGTAATCTATAGGAGCCGACCTGCTGAAAATACGTTATTATATATTAATACGAAGCCGTGGATATAAAGAACGTAGAAAACAAGCTTATAACGACCAAGATATACACGTTTGAAACCCGACGAACTCTATTTATTTTTGACAGCCACTAATAGAAATATATTCTAAGTGTTAAAAATAATATTTTTCAAGTAACAACAATGGAGAGCCGTATTTCTTACCCATCGAGGCGCGTATGACCAAAAGTTAAATGACACGACGTTTACATATGGTTACAAGGTTTTCAAAAACATCGAGTTTAATAACTAACTCTCAACGTACACTAATTCGCGACTAGTTTTGCGAGGCCATTTGGTCATGTTTTCAAGTTATGAAAAATGTCATTTTACGACGAAAACACTATATTCACCGATAAAACACCAAACGAGGATCGTGGAGTACCGTTTCAACATGTTTACATGAAAAGTGTTTATTAACTTAATAAGACGTCAAAAATGTATTTTTTCGACAATAAACATTATTTTCAAATTTCACGAGTGGTATAGATAACATACGTATTTGCATGAGTAGCATCATTTCATTGCTTACAATAGAGCCTATCATTCATATTAGGTTGCGGTTAGAGATCGTGCCTCATTTCGTGTGTCCACTTTTGTCTTCATAGCTATCGCACCAGGTGACTTTCATAGCACCCCTCTTTTACCCGTTTTATAAATGTTTTAGGGGGAATACATGCTCAATTACATGTTTTACACTTTATGCTCGTTTTACATTTAAACTTACTGTTCGTTTTACAATTTAACTTCATATTTGATTTACTTGAAACGTGACTTGTCTTTTAAACATTAGAAATTGTTTATATGACCTCATTGTCATCATTGTTTATATGACCTCATTGTCATCATTGTTTATATGACCACATTGTCAGAATTGTTTATATGGTTACATTATCACGCTTACCTTTATATGGCGTCGTTGCTACACTTATCTTTGAACCTTGATACAAATAACACTTTTGTTTACGTACATCATATCATATTTGGCAGTGGGTTGTAAATACACAGGTTACAAGTCTTGTATGGGCGGGGCTTGGAACTGGGTGGATTTACAATGTCTTTGCTTGGAAATCTTCNTAACATCAACTAAATTACCCCTAAAACCTATAATTTTTACACTAGGTGCCGCAAATTTTGGGGGGGCCGGAACCCTCCCCTGCCTCCATAAAGGGCCGTCCTTGGTTATATGTATCATTTTACACTAGGCGTGTACCCGTGCATGGCATGGTCATAGAAGACTCTGATATTCATATGGGGACCGTTTAAACTATTTTCGAAGGGCCGAATCGCAGATTTGTTTGTAACATCAACTAAATTACCCCTAAAACCTATAATTTTTACACTAGGTGCCGCAAATTTTGGGGGGGCCGGAACCCTCCCCTGCCTCCATAAAGGGCCGTCCTTGGTTATATGTATCATTTTACACTAGGCGTGTACCCGTGCATGGCATGGTCATAGAAGACTCTGATATTCATATGGGGACCGTTTAAACTATTTTCGAAGGGCCGAATCGCAGATTTGTTTGTAACATCAACTAAATTACCCCTAAAACCTATAATTTTTACACTAGGTGCCGCAAATTTTGGGGGGGCCGGAACCCTCCCCTGCCTCCATAAAGGGCCGTCCTTGGTTATATGTATCATTTTACACTAGGCGTGTACCCGTGCATGGCATGGTCATAGAAGACTCTGATATTCATATGGGGACCGTTTAAACTATTTTCGAAGGGCCGAATCGCAGATTTGTTTGTAACATCAACTAAATTACCCCTAAAACCTATAATTTTTACACTAGGTGCCGCAAATTTTGGGGGGGCCGGAACCCTCCCCTGCCTCCATAAAGGGCCGTCCTTGGTTATATGTATCATTTTACACTAGGCGTGTACCCGTGCATGGCATGGTCATAGAAGACTCTGATATTCATATGGGGACCGTTTAAACTATTTTCGAAGGGCCGAATCGCAGATTTGTTTGTAACATCAACTAAATTACCCCTAAAACCTATAATTTTTACACTAGGTGCCGCAAATTTTGGGGGGGCCGGAACCCTCCCCTGCCTCCATAAAGGTCCGTCCTTGGTTATATGTATCATTTTACACTAGGCGTGTACCCGTGCATATCGACGGATTTTATTACGGCAAATAATTATGGTTGAGATACTTTGGTTAATTGTTTCGTGCAACGTTTAACAATTGACGTTGGCTAGTCTTCATGATCATGTGACATGACAACAACATCATACCGGTTATAATTTAACAAACTAGGATTGCAATATCAATCTGGTTGAGAGCAGGATTGAGATTAATGTGTAAATAAAGAAAAATTGTATAAATAGGTAATTTTAGAAACAACATTAATTTTAAAAACAACATTACGTGACAACATTTGAGCCATGCATAACGGCATAACGATACTAGAACATTTCTTATTTTGAGAGTTTTGAAGCGAAACCATTTTTTCCATATATACAGTAAAGATTATACAATTATTGTAATCATATTTAATAGATCAAAAAGCTTATGCCTTATCGGTATCTCATAATAGATGAGAATAGCCTTTTTAAGCATATGGTCGTTGTTGGTTTAAATTTCACTAATAATTAGCTATCTTTAAAATAAAAATAAAAACAATAAATAGATTACAAGAAAAGAAAAAGGACAAAAAGTGTTATGGGCCAAGCTCGAACTAACCCGTTTAGTCCATGTTTACCCATTGTAATAGTCATTGAAAAGGTGACAGTCAATCTCTAAAAAAGTTTGCAACCTATCTTTACCAACACCAATAGTGGATAATGATTATTTGATTGGTATATCATTGTGTGGATATGTGTTTAGTGTATAGTGTTTTAGAATTATCAATGATATTCGTCAGTGAGTATCTGGTGCTATTTTTATGTAAGGAATTAACCTTATCAGTACTAATGAAGTGAAGAGAAGTTCCCACTGCTGCAGAATACATTAACAGTGGAAAGTGAGTTACCACTTTCAGTATTAGTTAGTACTGTTTATGTTTTACAGAATAGGAAAGTGTATTATGTTATGTTTAGAAAAGATATGATGTATATCTTATATGTTTAGCATGATACGTAATATTCATTTCTTGTAAAGGACTCCTTGTTCTATAAAAGGAGATCCTAGATTAGGGTTTTACATATCCCTACCTCATAACATTCTGTTTAAGCTTCAAGGTTGTAACCCTAGTGATATCATTGATCACTCGTATTATTTCAATAATATTGAAGCATTGTGTTCACGTCATTGTTCTTACATACAACTGTTACATCCATTACTACTCCATACTTTCACATACATACAAATCTTCTAAGTGTTAGCTAGTAAATTCTGCGTGCTAGTTAACATAAACACAAAGTATCACCAACACATTAAGTGTGTTAAACAGATCCTCACAAGTGTTATCAGAGCTAGGTTTTTGATACTTTGCTTTAGAAGATCCAGAAGACAAATCCTTGCTTTCACTCAGAAAGATAGAGATGGAAACAACACCAACATCCTCAACTTCTGCTAAGCTCCCTATACTCAAGATAAATGAGTATGATCTTTGGAGGCTCAGGATTGAGCAATACTTCATGGTGTAGGACTATGCACTATGGGAAATCATTCAGAATGGTGATTCTTACAAACCATCCACTTCTGAAGTAACTGGTGCTGATGGAGTCAAGACCACAAAGATCAATAATGAACCTATCACAAATGATGAGAGAGCCAAAAGGAGGAATGATCTCAAGGCCAAGCATATCTTGCTTATGGCTATGCCCAATGATCAAGTTCTTAATTTCAGTCACTTCAAATCTGCAAAAGAAATTTTTGAAGCCATTGTGGAAAGATTTGGTGGTAATGAAGCCACTAAGAAGACTCAAAAGACCTTGCTAAGGCAGAACTATGAAAACTTTAGTGCCAAAAGCAATGAGTCTCTTGATCATGTGTTCAGCAAACTTCAAAGAATTATTAGCCAACTGGTTGTATTAGGTACGATCATTCCTGTCACAACTCACAATTTCAGGTCATTTTTCCAAACCTCGACAACTTACTATTCACAAGTTACTATTCATCATTTACTATTCACCGATCACTATTCATCATTTCACTATTCATCATTTTCGCAGTCGGTTTGAGACTTTGAGAAATTCTCAAAGATTTTACTATTCATATAACACTATTCATTCCCGGAGGGAACTCACTATTCATGATTACCGTTCATCATTACGTAAACTGAGTTTACGGGTCTTCAAATTCGCGTAACCCGTGTGGTTTAGCTGAGAATTCCCGCATCATTAGTAAGGACACTTCATATAGACTGGAGTAGTCTACATATCATCAGTAACATCATCAGCACATTAAATCATGCACGGATATGCATCATTTCAAGTTACGTATGTTTAATTTGTAATTAACATTACCACTCAGTCTTTACTATGAAACATATACCCGACACTCCCGACAATGATCCTAACATATTTTCACACTCATTACAATGATATAAAAAATTATATTATTAATTTGCACGGTGTTTTCAAGTCAACTGCTACATTTTACGTTAGGAGCTATGACTCCGTCGGTTTGTGTTATTTCAACCCGATAATTATTCTAACACCCAATTCTTGCAAGGAATATGATTTTACAATTTTTACAACTTCGTCATATTATATTTCAACTCGTCATGATTTATTTTTAGTTAACTCGGTACCCGGTAACACCCAATGTACAATTTAAACTAACTAATATACATAAAATTGGGACAAGATTATTAATGAGCCACCTCCCTCCCACCTTTCCCCATTTTCACGCCCACATGCCCCCCCTAGGTCCAAGATTTCATGATTTTACTTGAACAAATATTATACAACAAGTCTTAAACATTTTCACTTCATCTTTATACAAGTATTTTACAAATCAACTAGCAAAGTTTTCTCCCACCTTCCTTTCTTCATTGGGGTGCACGATTAAGAACAAGAACAAGAACAAGAAGGATCCATCAATTTTTCAAGATCCAAGTATTTATCAAGTCCTAGTGGTGATCTAGTTTGGGTTTTGAAATAAAAACCACAAAGATTAATTAGGTTTTCATCACCATCTTTTAATAATCATCACAAGTAAGTTACTAATCATTTTTATACTCTTTCAAACTATTACTTGATGTATTTTTATGAGCTAGTAACAAAACATGCAAGTATATATGTTATGATCCATACCACTTTATTTGGTTTTTTTTGGGTAAAGGGGAGTAATCCTGCACCCTGGTTAATATATTAGCTAAAAAACTTTTAAGTACAATGGATATGGGTGAAGTCCCACATCTCAGCCCGTTACATAGGCTAAAAGCTTACATAACAAGATACTTCCTAATTTCTAAAACTAGAAATCAAACCACAACTCAAATGATAACATAAGAACAACGAAATAAATTACTTCCTAGGGCCTTGAAGCTTGGTACAATACATGGCATTAAAAGCATCCAAATTACCGGGAAGATCATACACCTGGTTCGCATAATCATCGTAGTCATCATAATCTTGTTCAAACTCTTGCCCCCCACCAAAAAGATTAGCAGACTCATCAAATGGGTTGGCAACCAACTCGTCTTCAGAATCAGACACCACAATTTCTCCCACCTTTGAAAATGGGTTAACCCTCTTAGTGGCAGAGGTCGACGGGATAGGATGACCATCATCATCCACAAGAGTTGCTATACCATCAATAAGTAGCTTTTCAAGCTTACCAATCTTCTCAACAATAGGTGTAGAACCCTTACTAGACTCTTCCTCATTAACTTCCATTGTATTGCCTGTCTTATTAGACTCATCCTTATTAACTTCTATTGTACTAGCTGTCTTACTAGACTTATCCGCATTAACTTCCATTGAACTACCAGCATCCACATCCTTGTTGTTATCATTAGACGGAGTACCAAAAGCATCCGCATCATCAATATTAAGGGCAACAAACTGGTTAGATGTAGAAATCTTCGTTCCACTCGTACTAGGCACATCAGAAGCCCTCTTCTTAGTGCCATCCACCTTCTTAGGTTCAGTTGGAGTCTTCTTGGGTTGATACTGAAACTGCTTACCCACAACTGGTTTAGTAAACCCTCTATTACCCTGAGTTGTAGAACCACCTTGCTTACCTTTCTTTCTATTATTGACAGTCATGAAACCATCATTAACAGACTTAGTAGATTGAACTGGAGGTGCAACGACTTTAGGACAATCACTCAGAGTATGACCAAAGATCTTACAGTTATCACACCGAGGTGGTTTCCATTCGTACTCAACCCGAATCTTCTCAATAGTCGAACCCGAACCATCAAGTAATGGTATCTCAACAGTGAGGCTATCCCGAAGCACCTCATCCGACTTCACTTCTATCATGCATCTAGCAAAACTACTACGGCCCCACGATTCCTTGCACATTTGGCTTGTAAAAGCATCTAACCTTTTGGGCGTGCCAATCAGTGTGGCTAGAAGACTGAGGCCATCATCAGAAAACATAGCAAGGGGAACATCATGGAACTTGACCCACACCGGGATGTTAGTCAAATCCTCTTTAAGTAGATTTGTGTTCAAATTCCATGGTTTAAGAATAATAGGAACATTTCTGATCAACCAAGGACCGTTTTCAAGCACATCATCAACACCTTTCTTCGAAGTGAACTTAAAGAAGAAGAACCCCTTTGCATTCATCATTACCTTTTGCACACCAAACTTTGCCCATGCATTGCGTACATAGTAATCAACAACAGGAAACGCAAGGCGTTGACCAAGGAAGTATCCGTAGAGAGTGTTCTCAAACCTCGTGTTCACCTCTTCCACTACTTTCATTGGAACTGAAAGGTCAACATCATCCTTCTTTTTGCTACATTCCAACCTCCGAAAATTAGACGCGTTTTTCTGATGTTCATTAGAAGTAGCACCCGCGTAAGTAACCGACTTCACTCCAGTACCACTAGCAGTATCAACCTTGGGAGCATTAGGACCAGAAGTTGCACTCTTATTCATATTCACATTAGTACCACTAAAACTCGAACGAGGATTATTAGCAATCTCACATTGAATTTTATGCATGGCCTCATCAAAATTCCTATGCGCATTAGCTAGCAATTGCTCCACATTAGGCTGTGTAGTGCCATTAGGTTCTAATGAACCAGTAGCCTCGTTAACATCCACATTACCACCTACATCAGTGACTCCATCAACCATATCCAATTCAACCGTATTAACTGCCTCAACATTCTCAAGTGAAACCGGCTTCACTTGTTCAGGAACATGTTCACTTACATCACTTTGTTGAACACTCCTACCGACTCCAGTTGATGTTAACGACTCCCCCCCCATCAGTAGCAATTGATGCGGACTCATTAGTACGAGCAGCTAAATCATCAACATTAACACTTGGAACAGTACCAACCTTCTTAGTATTGAAAAACCCTTTATTCATTTCTCACCACCACGAAACCAAATTAAAACTAATAAGACCCAAGTAACCAGCAGCATGCGATACCAAGAAAAAAGATAAAAGATAAAATATAAAACCCTAATCTTAACGATTAGGGTTTATAGCAAATCGAATCAAAACACTAACCTCCAGCCATAATCAAAGTCGATCAGTATAGTAACTAGCAATAATAGAATTATAGATCAAATATAGTGAATGCAACCCCACCTACCCACGTTAGATGAGAATCACAAAAACAGATCGCATGGAAGAAAACACAAAGCGAATATATTAAAAGTACAATCACTAAACCAATTAATAAATAACACCGACCCACTATGGAGAGGGATTAATAAATTAAAAGGGTTACGATCGATCTTTTGTAGGGTGCGTATTCGCTTTTTTTTCGCCAGAGAAATCGTATTTTTAGGTTTTTCCTGTAATATTAATGTACCACTTTATTTGGTTTTTATTACATATAATGGGTTTTTGATTTTCCTATGATTATTCCCATGAAACCCACCAAGGTTGGTGATGTTTAGGACCCCATGACACCCTAAGAAGGTGTATGGTAGATTAAGGGTTGTTTTGAAGTTGATTGGAGTGGATTTGGACAAGTAGTTAACTAGAAAATCACATTTTTGACACTATTAGAATGTTGCTGTCCCTTTTTGCAAAACGTTGAAACATTAGGGGTTAATGGGTATTTTTGGACTAAATATTTATAAAATACATTCAAAAACGAAACCGTGGGCTTTGGAATGAACAAAAACGAGCTTATAACGAATGAGATATGATTTTTCAAAGTTTAACGACGAAAAACTATTTTCTGAAAATATGCGTGCTGTTGCACGAATTTCAACGGATAAAATGAGGCGTTAGACGTAATCTATAGGAGCCGACCTACTGAAAATACGTTAGTATATATTAATACGAAGCCGTGGATATAAAGAACGTAGAAAACAAGCTTATAACGACCAAGATATACACGTTTGAAACCCGACGAACTCTATTTATTTTTGACAGCCACTAATAGAAATATATTCTAAGTGTTAAAAATAATATTTTTCAAGTAACAACAATGGAGAGCCGTATTTCTTACCCATCGAGGCGCGTATGACCAAAAGTTAAATGACACGACGTTTACATATGGCTACAAGGTTTTCAAAAACATCGAGTTTAATAACTAACTCTCAACGTACACTAATTCGCGACTAGTTTTGCGAGGCCATTTGGTCATGTTTTCAAGTTATGAAAAATGTCATTTTACGACGAAAACACTATATTCACCGATAAAACACCAAACGAGGATCGTGGAGTACCGTTTCAACATGTTTACATGAAAAGTGTTTATTAACTTAATAAGACGTCAAAAATGTATTTTTTCGACAATAAACATTATTTTCAAATTTCACGAGTGGTATCGATAACATACGTATTTGCATGAGTAGCATCATTTCATTGCTTACAATAGAGCCTATCATTCATATTAGGTTGCGGTTAGAGATCGTGCCTCATTTCGTGTGTCCACTTTTGTCTTCATAGCTATCGCACCAAGTGACTTTCATAGCACCCCTCTTTTACCCGTTTTATAAATGTTTTAGGGGGAATACATGCTCAATTACATATTTTACACTTTATGCTCGTTTTACATTTAAACTTACTGTTCGTTTTACAATTTAACTTCATATTTGATTTACTTGAAACGTGACTTGTCTTTTAAACATTAGAAATTGTTTATATGACCTCATTGTCATCATTGTTTATATGACCTCATTCTCATCATTGTTTATATGACCACATTGTCAGAATTGTTTATATGGTTACATTATCACGCTTACCTTTATATGGCGTCGTTGCTACACTTATCTTTGAACCTTGATACAAATAACACTTTTGTTTGCGTACATCATATTTGATATTTGGCAGTGGGTTGTAAATACACAGGTTACAAGTCTTGTATGGGCGGGGCTTGGAACTGGGTGGATTTACAATGTCTTTGCTTGGAAATCTTCATTCAAAAGCTTTACATTACATTCTTTTTCACTAAACTCTATGAACTCACCAACCTCGTGTTGACACTTTAGCATGTATTTTCAGGTATTAAGCAATGGTACGCTACTGTAGGTTTTGGCAGGGCATGGCATGGTCATAGAAGACTCTGATATTCATATGGGGACCGTTTAAACTATTTTGGAGGGGCCGAATCGCAGATTTGTTTGTAACCTCAACTAAATTACCCCTAAAACCTATAATTTTTACACTAGGTGCCGCAAATTTTGGGGGGGCCGGAACCCTCCCCTGCCTCCATAAAGGTCCGTCCTTGGTTATATGTATCATTTTACACTAGGCGTGTACCCGTGCATATCGACGGATTTTATTACGGCAAAGAATTATGGTTGAGATACTTTGGTTAATTGTTTCGTGCAACGTTTAACAATTGACGTTGGCTAGTCTTCATGATCATTCGACATGACAACAACATCATACCGGTTATAATTGCAATATCAATCTGGTTGAGAGCAGGATTGAGATTAATGTGTAAATAAAGAAAAATTGTATAAATAGGTAATTTTAGAAACAACATTAATTTTAAAAACAACATTACGTGCCATGCATAACGGCATAACGATACTAGAACATTTCTTATTTTGAGAGTTTTGAAGCGAAACCATTTTTTCGATATATACAGTAAAGATTATACAATTATTGTAATCATATTTAATTTAATAGATCAAAAAGCTTATGCCTTATCGGTATCTCATAATAGATGAGAATAGCCTTTTAATTTTAAGCATATGGTCGTTGTTGGTTTAAATTTCACTAATAATTAGCTATCTTTAAAATAAAAATAAAAACAATAAATAGATTACAAGAAAAGAAAAAGGACAAAAAGTGTTTATGGGCCAAGCTCGAACTAACCCGTTTAGTCCATGTTTACCCATTGTAATAGTCATTGAAAAGGTGACAGTCAATCTCTAAAAAAGTTTGCAACCTATCTTTACCAACACCAATAGTGGATAATGATTATTTGATTGGTATATCATTGTGTGGATATGTGTTTAGTCTGTGATGGGTTGTTTGGGGTTTTTATTATTTGGATTTTGATGATTTAGGAGATTGGCGAACACGCGGGGAACAAGAGAAACCTGTTTTATTCGCATTTTTTATAGATCAATGAATTATCAAAAATGAATAGAGACGTTATAGTTGAAAAGAAAACTCATAAAATTTTATGGGTGGGGCTTGAGATTGTTTGGTAGAGATCAAGTTTATATCTTTTTATTTCCTTAGCCGTAAATGTATTATAGGCCAAGAAAGAGAGGGCTTTTTGTGAAATAGATCAATGGTTTGTTACTAATTCTTACTGTTCACGGGAAACATCTAAACATTGCCTGAAGAGTCACAGCGGGTCCAAAATGGACATTAAGCTAAGGTTGCCCATCGAACCTACCTTTTTTAAAAATCCTTATATGGGGTAATTTTACCCAACCCTAACAATGACTCATACAAGAGAGTTTCATTATAGAATAATAAAGGACACATAATTGAGATATACAAAAGTAACAAAAATGTGTGTATAGCTGATCATGATAATGTAGTACAGTGGTAAGTCAAGTTGCAGGAGTTAAGCCGAGATATTGAAACTCTACACCGGCCGAAACTCAAATCCATTTACAATAAGGCCAGCCATTGTTCCTTCATAACTTATTAATTTTAAATCCATAGGAATATGACTTTTCTTAAATTTATAATCGCTGTTGAACTCCCACACCTTAACCTCCATCCATCCATCTTCCCTCTGTTCAGGAACACGAATTGCATCATGTAGATTTAATGTACCTGGGGGTCTAAAATAAAGGATTTCAATCTCTTTGCTTTTCCCATGGAGTAGATCCCGTACTTTCACTGGACAATGTAGCCCACGGCATTTTTCTGAAAGCTTAAAAACAAGGTGGCACGCGTAGTTTGTGTTCGATGACAACAACTGACGTTCAATCTTGCATTTGAGACGAAATACTTGGTGTGATAGAAGCTCAACCACCTCCCTAAATCTGCAGGCGTTGTAGTTTACACTTTACAAACTGCTCAGCTAAAACTAATTAATTTTGTTTGAGAATGGGTTGGAATCCACATCCAAGTTTAAGGAAACTTTTTTGTCAAATAATTTACAAATTGTTCTTACATCATGAAACAACGTGTAAGTAAATCAGTTTGAAAAGCAAACCTGGAATGGTCCGACTGGGTCTTAGTATATAACTTTAGATTAGCAGAGTCATATAGAACTGCCTTTGCCGGAAGCATATCACATTTCTTTCCATTCACTTTGCTAAGTGAAAAAAACTGGTTAAGCAAAAAAATTGAGAGAATGTCATTACCAAACTTCTAAAAATTCAATTTTTCTAGATAGATAATATTTCCCTCAATAGTAAAATAGACCTTTTCACCCTCGTCGATAAGAATTCCTTTGAAAAGAACAGAAGCTAGCTCATTTTTACTCTTATTGTGTACTGAGTGCTTCGACCTCTTGATTATCTGTTCATAATCAGTGGGTAAATATTGTTCCGCATCGTTCATGTTTAAGTTTGATTCCAGGTCACTTTGCACTTGTTTGTTTTCCACCTGAATTAAAGGAATGTATGTAATACCTGTTATTGTAATGCTGAAAATGGAATGTTGCACATGAATCTACATTCATTCCAGTTTATAAATACATAATATACATGCTGTTCACGTAAAAGCACTTTTGGACTTACATTATCAATTGCTTTAAACTCAATGCCTTCAACACATATGGCACCACTTCCACGACAGTATGTTGAAATGCTCTCTAATAGAACCTCAAAATCAGTATCTTCCTTGTGATTCAAGAATCGGCACAATTCAATCATCATCCAGTTGTCGTCTCTTGGTATTGCAAAATGTGTATGTAAGGTTTCACTCCTCAGTTTGTACCTTAGGTTCACATAAGTCGGTTTATTTGAAAATGGGTTACAAAATTTGAAGACCAGATGGACTCCATAATTAACACCTGGAGATAAAAACTGTGTTTTTATCTGAATTTGAATGTTAAGATTTGAAGTATCCATCATTTTCGCCACTTTTGGAAACCTGCTATTAAAGTTTATATTAGTTGCGATTTCCTTTTCATAACGTGCAACATACACACTTCTACTTTTAGATGTTATACTTCTTTTAGAATCAAGGAAAAGAAATTTAACTTCATAATTGCTTTATGGTGTATCAGCTGAAAACATGTAATAGATATTATGGTGTGTTACGCAGAGAGAGTGAGGGACCGACCTTGATTTGTGTATCGATTTCCACTTAAGTAACCCATGGCTTTCATAAGAAAACATTTTTGCTGATATCATTTCATTTCTTCTTTCACTAGCGCTCAATGAAAACCACTGTCACATAAAACAATCAAAAATTAAAATCAGCGACTATGTGAAATTTCATCATTCTAAGATAGTTCTTATGATCAGCGACTATGCAAACATAACTGTGCAATAATGTTTGTATGTTTTTATTTCTCAAATTTATCTTCTTCTAATGCACACAGTTATCGAAGCTAATAGATTAAAAGAAAGTTAGACTAGTAAAAACCTAATTAATGGGTAGAATAATAAAATATTGAACGATCTGACTGCAATTTATAAATAGAAGGTTGCAAATTTCAGTGTTTCTAAAATTGTAAACACAATGAGGGATAGATTGGAATCCTCTCAACCTGAAATGAACATAAACAATTTAGTTAAAAGAAAGGTTTTATGTTAAATGAAAAAATGGCCCACGTGTATGCTTCATCTATCAAACTGTGTTAAACAATAGAAAATCCTAATCCCTTAGAGGCATGTTTAGAAAATCTTGGGTTTTGTCACATGAATTATTTTGTGAGTTGCCATCATTCACAAAAGTATTTGGTCTACAAACATTCAAAAATAAACAGCGTAACTTAGATATGAGAATGAGTTATTACCACTTGGCCATCCTGAAGGAGGATTCCTTTGGATAACGTATCATAGAGATCTTTTTTGTTCATGTTGGAGTAGATCTCTGGAGTTTTTGACATCTGGATTATTTCTTTGTGGTCGCTAGGCAGTTTAGGCTCCCATATTTCATACTCTTCCTACATTAATATACTATGGTTAGCAAAAGTCATTAATATAACTAACAAAAAATTACGATAGAAATGGTTGTTGACACTCTTAACCCGTAAAAATGTGTTTGCCACTTTCCTAGTTTTACATTACTCCCTCCGTCCCATATTAAATGTCCACTTTCATTTTTCAAAGTCTTTTTTTTATAAACTTTGAATTTAAATATTTTTTTGTGTGTTATATAATACTTAATGCAAAATATATGAATGAATTGAGTTTTAAATGTATTTTCGTAAGATATAATTTTTATCTAATACTCCCTCCGTCCCAAAATTATTGTCCACTTTGAATTTTCAAAGTCAAAGTGGTTTAACTTTGACCACAAATATATATTTTTTATTATATAATACTTGATGAGAAATTATACCATTGAAAAGTAGACTTAAAACCCAATCCATTTATATATTTTGCATCAAATATTATATAACACCCACAAAAATATATAAGGTCAAAGTTGAAGGAGAAAGACTAAAAAAGTCAATACTGGACAATAAATTTGGGACGGAGGGAGTATTATATAAGACAAACAAAAATATTTACGGTCAAAGTTGAAGAAAAAAGACTCCAAAAGTCAAATGTGGACATTTAATATGGGACGGAGGGAGTAAGATTCTACAAATAATTTTGTTTCTTGATTTCTTGAAAAAGTTATGTTGTATGTAGAATAATACTACAGTATAACTTACTTGGAATTCCAATGCTTTCTTAAGTTGGGCTACCACTTCACTTGCCGTTGGCCGGTCCTCTCTTTTATTGTGTAAGCATTGATAGGCAATCATATGAAAAGTGGCCAATGATTTGGGCACAATCTGATCCTTGATATCCTTAAAAACCATTTTATCAAGCTTTCGACATTTGACAAGATCGACAAGATGCACATGGCCATGATCCTTATGGTCTTTTTCAAATGTTAGTCTTCCGCACATCATCTCACATAAAACCACACCAAGTGAATATACATCAGATTCTTTCGTTAAAAATTGCGATATCATGTACAGGGGGTCACAGTAGCCATATGTTCCACAAACATTATCGACAACAAAGTCAATTTCCGTATCTATTGGAGTAATAATAGATAGTCCAAAATCAGCAATTTTTGCTTTCCAATCAGCAGTCAACAGAATGTTCGAGCTTTTTATATCTCTGTGTATCACCATATCTTGAGTAACAACACCTCCATGAAGAAAATCTAGCCCGACTGCAACATCAATGGCTATCTTAAGTCGTTTCGTCCACGTAAGACTGGCATCTTTCAGATGCTTATCGAGACTAATGTTAGAACCATATTCATAAACAATGACTTTCTCTGTTTTTTCGTCACAGTAGCCTACAAGACCAATGATATTCTCATGCTTATACTCAAAAAGTATTTCAAGCTCCTTCAAAAAAAAAATTTCTCCTTGTAAAGCATTTGTCATCCGCTTTACAACAATGGTGGTATGTGCATTACCATGTACAACCTGTCCTCTGTATACCTTCCCAAATCGTCCCTCTCCGATGATATTGTCAGGATGGAAGTTTTGAGTGGCCAATTTCACATCTTCAAATGATAAGCGAAGGGTGTCCTTGTGAGTTTCCTGTGTATTTTCAGACAGGTAAAATGATGGTTACTCAAAAATAAAAGAGACTTCGTTAAATTGAAATTCTCCGGCCTTGCACTCTCAATACCCGAAAAAGAAAGCTAAAATATGCTTCAGACTTAATCAAACACATCCCTCTCATATTCCGTTTTTACGTATATTTAACAGAATTGGCCGTCACTTTAACATAATCATCAAACCACGTTGTGACCCGATAATCCTTGCTCATTGCTTCGTATATGTTATTTAGAAAACATGAAGGACCATAGTTGTTAGAAGGAAACTTATTAACTGTTTGTTAGTTAATTCGGTTGGTTCAAAACCGAATGGTTGCAATGTTTCAATCACACCGATTGGAAACATATATATATGTAGAAACATGTATTGATACAAGGTTAATGAAAAAACATACAGATTTTATTTAGAAAGAACTTATTCATATTTCGTATCTTTGCAACTTATATCGATCATAAACACAAGTTGGGACAACAATTGGCATCTAGAGCGAGGGTTTTACCATACAAACGAAAATCTGTTTACACCAAAAACAAACCGAGAGGCCTAGGGTCAGAACGCAGGAAAAAGAAGAAAGAACATCTCGTTTGTTTTTTTTCTTTACGTGGTAATAGTTTTCGTTTTCTTAATCTTCCAAGGAAAACAAACACGAGTGAATAATGAAAATAGCAAACAGAATAGTGCAGCAATTTTGCTTTGCGTAGAAGTGCAACGTTTTATACATCCAAACGTTATTGGTTGTCGTGGGAGAAGTTGGAGACTTTGGTGTAGAAAAGAGCAAAGGTGTGGAAAAGAAACACAAAGCAAAAGACGTTGTTGTAGAAAGAACGTATACGTAGAAGACAAGAAGGAATATTCAAGAGGAGCGTCGTGGAGTTTGTGTGTCAGTAGAACACAACAACCAAACATACGTTGGAAAGAAACAAGTCGAGGGGACTGATTTTGTTTTCGTTGGAACAGAATCTAGAAACAAAGGATTGTTTATGATTCGGTGTTGTTTACGCAAGGAGGGATAACGCAAGTTGGATTGTACTGTTAAGGAGACGTAGGTGGATTCAAGGGAACAATCAAGAACAACACACAACAACAAAAAGAATAGAGCAGTGTAGTTGGTAGTTTTTGGGCTACTTGTGTCGATTCAAGGAAAGAACAGCGAACACGTGAAAGTTGGTCAGACCGGGGA
>LBNU01037283.1:48151-62077 GCA_014162995.1 Artemisia annua | reverse complement strand
TATAAGTCATTGAGCTTCATAGTTTCAATTTCAGGTTTGTTTTCCCAAACTGTAACATTAGTGTGAAACTCAACAGGCAAACTTCTTAGAAACTTCAAGTTGAGGTCTTCCCTTTCCACCTCAATTCCAAACACAGTCAATTGAGTAACCAGTTTCTGTAGTTTGGTGAATATGTTTTCAAGAGATTCATTGCTTGAAGCAGAGAAATTTTCATAGCTTTGCTTCAACAGTGTCTTTTGTGTCTTCTTAGTAGCATCATTGCCACCAAACACTGAACAGATCTCTTCAAAAAGTTCTTTTGCTGTTTTGAACTTTGTGAATGCTATTATTTGATCTTTTGGAAGAGTCATGAGCAATGAACTTCTGGCCTTCAGATCATTCTTTCATTGGGTCCTTTCATCTTTTGTAGTAGGCACAGAAACTGTTATAACATCTTTGTCTCCAATCTTCTTAGTCTTTTGTTGAGGCTTGAAAGAATCACCATTTAAGATGATCTCCCACAAAGCATAATCTGACATGAGAAAATATTGCTCTATCATGATCCTCCACATCTCAAACTCATTAAGTTTGAGTTTGGGAAGTATTGGAACAGAAGAGTTTGACTGATTGTTTTCTATCTCCATGTTTGAGTGAGTGAGTTAAGCTTCTTCTTGGATCTTCTAAATCAAAGTATCAGAACCTAGCTCTGATACCACTTGATGGATCTAAACACACACCTTGTGTTAGAGATACTTTGAGTAATGTTATTAAGCACGCGGAATTTACTTAGTAACACTTAGAAGATGGTTTATGTAATGTATTGTGAGTGAGACCAGTTTTATATGGTTTAACACAAAGCTTCAATAGTATTGATAATAATACGAGTGATCTTAGCTATCACTAGGGTTACACCTTGAAGCTCTCTAGAGTAATTCGTGCCTTAGACAATGACCTAGGATCTCCTTTTATAGAGCAAGGAGTCCTTTACAAGATAAGTATTAAGCTATCTAAATAGAATATACACAAGATCTATTCTATACTTATCTATACACGAATACATCAGTTATCTAATAAGCAGTGGTAACTATATGTACTAGCAGTGGTAATGAGTTTCCACTGCCAGTGCATTCTTCAGCAATGTCTAACACAAGCCTATCAGTGGTAACTGTTAGCTTTATTCCCAACAACTTCCATAGAACTAAAAGAAAGGTTATGACTACAAGTATTCAAACCTATTTCTTCTAGTCGTTTTTGGTCCAAGGGCTCTACCTCTATTGGGGTTCCTATAATCTCTTCTACTTCTTCCGGGTAAGTCATGGGTGGTGTGTATGCCTCAAATGATGGTAGGACTTGTGGGGTACTTAGTGGGCTTGCATTATTTTCCTCATCCTTCCTCGTGTCTAGATCATCTATATCCTCATACAAAACCATCAATTCATTCAACTTATGATTCACGGTTAGGAAGCTTTCCTCAAAATTTTTCCAAAGGGTCTCACTAAAAGGAATTGATCCTGATAATGATCGTCTAATAGTAATTACACATGCATTGAATTCATCAAACCCATCTAACTTTATCCCCAACTCCTCTTGGATATCACAAAGATCACACAAAAATTCATTGGAATGATAAGAAGCAAATCTATTAGTGAAATATAATTGTTCCTCCATTGTCAATGATCTAAATAGAATTTCATCCACCATGATGACAAATGAAAATGGTTTTACGAACAAAGGGCACAAAGAAAAGATAGACTATAGAAAACCTATAAAAATAAAATAAAAATCTCACTAGAAAGGAATCTAATGAGTAGACCTAAGTAAAAATAAAATTTCAACCTAAGCAATAACTATTCCCCGGCAGCAGTGCCAAAAAATTGATGCGTGAGTTTTGCAACCTTCGTAATAGGTTTTACCTCTCAAGGGATCTTGAGAAGCTTACAACCCCCACCAGGCAGTGTACCTGACCGATGTAGTATAGTGAAATGGCAAGTACCGGGGGATTGATCGTTCTCTCGGGGAATAGTGTCGTTAGGATTGAAAACTACTCTAATTTAGGTCTAAGGGTTGAGGGATGATTCTTTTTGTATTTTTATATTTTATGAAAGCAAGTAAAATCTCGGGTATTTGGAAGAGTGGGCGGAATTAGTTGTTAGTCAACTAACCCAAATAACTACCAATGCAAATAAAATAAAATAACAAGAAAATAAAAGTGGTTGTGAAACTTATATGGAGAAAAGTGTGTTTACTTTTCCTTACTCCCTAGATATATTTTACCGGTTAATTAGTTTGTTACGATTGTGTGGATGACGGGTTGTATTCCTTTAAACCATTCGTAGGGCGGTGTACGATATTCCCTAACTCTATAAGCTCCTACTTCACTCCTATGTCGAGCCGACTAAAAGCTCCTAACATTGGATCACTAGAAATCGCTTATGCATTAAATACAACCATATAATCGTAGTACACATCCGATTCATGTTTCTTAAGACATTCAAGCAAGTTACCATATAAAAGGTTAGCCAGTTTTCTTAAGCCTAACATCGACATCACCCACCCACAACAATCGATAACAAACCAACAACAAGTAATAAATAGCTAGGTTTCATTAGATCTAAGCAAACACAAGAGAAACCTAGCCTAGCATGTTAAAGTAAAGACAAGCATCTATACTACTTATAATGGAGGAATGACTCTCTCTCCAAAAATTAAGATGTACAAGAAAGGATGCAAGGTTTACCACACTTTAAAGCAACGAATTTTCATAATTACAACAAGCAAAGCATTGTGTACAACAAAAACAAGCATGAATCAAAATTCAGACCAAAATCCTTAGAATTAACATTAATAGCATTAAAAACACCCCTACACCAAAAATTACAACCATTTAAGCACAATGTACAACCATCCATTAAAACCCATCCATTAATACACAATTTAATTCACCCCTTCACCAAAATATACAACTATTTAATCACAATGTACAAGCTAATTAGACTTCCAAAATATAAGCCAAACACTAACATAAATCTGAGAAAACTTTTGCTTCAAACAAATTCCGAAACATAAAAAATTAAAAGAAAAAAAAAATGTTGGGTTGTATAATTTTATCAATAGTTTATAAGATCTTTTCAACAAACCTATCATTAATCTTTTGAAACCAAGAAAAGACAAACAAAAATTCGAGCAACATTACATACTCGAGACCTTTGAACAAGATCTTAGCCAAATATCGCCACAAGAACAAACATTATAAGCGATCCGAACCGGTTGGTAATCGAATTTATCAGTTGATTGACAGACCACTGAGTTTTATCGTCACCTTGCTTAAACCTACTTTAAAAAAACATTTGTACAATTAAAAAAAAATAAAAGTAAATAAATAAATAAACAACCCTTCAAAAGAACAAATGAAAACCGCCTGGTTCGATAAAAAAATGGTTTCCTGTCAAAAGGAATGAACCATAAATCGGTTCATGCTTGTCGAGCGTTTCCAAATAATAAGGTGATGTTAGAAAACAAGATTCTAACCACGTGATTAATCCTTAGACAGTAAATGACATCATTGAGAGAGAGTAGGTAGGATAAATAATGTTGATGCAGAGAAAAAATGTGTTTAGGTAGACAAATAAATCTTATATTGAGCAATGGGCTTTTGTAAAATTTTATGAAGAAATGGGCTTACATGGTTCTTTTAATTGATTCAACAGAAAAAATGGGCTTATATGGTGTAATACTTTTCTTTCCATTAAATTGTAATCATTTTTTTTTATAGATATAACATGATGTATGTCATAAAATGTAATGTGCATATTTATACAAGTTATAGATATTGATGACAACATTTTAATGTCTTCTTGCCTCTATAATGTTACTATGTATCTTTATATTATTCACGCATCACACAAGTCATCTACTATTTTTTTTTATGATATAATCTGCCATTTATTTTAAATGGTTCCATTCTAAAATTCTCACCGTTTCAAAGTTAATTCATAAAAAACTTATAGTAGTAATAAAAAAAACTCATTCATCGCTAAAAAATTAAATCCATGGTACCCGCCGCCGCAACGCGCGGGTACCCTGCTAGTAAGATATAATCAAGCAACACATAGACATATTGATTGATTTGAAAGGAGACTTATCTTTAATTGAACATGAATGATTCAAGGGTGAAAAACCCCTGAGAATACAGTAAACCACGACCTAGGGTTTATCCCTAAAGTTCTCCCCAAAAGTTACACACTTCATGAATGAAAATTAGAAAACTATATATAGATTTTACAACTTGACGGCGTCACGTTTTAGCTTGTGACGCCATCACCTCGCCGCCAAAACTCTTCTCGGATTGCTCAGATCCACTCTTGACGCTGTCCCTCTTTAAAACTCTCTGGGCCGTCTCTCTTTAACTTATAACGTGACGGCCTTGGTGAAATAACAAGTGACGCCGTCACGTGTAAATGCTTCAAAATCTTTCTGGCCCGTCAAGTGTAAAATTATCCACCTCTTTGTCAAAGTGTGACGGTCGTAAAGAGTGACGCCGTAAGGTACTGTTTCCAGCATAATTTGAAACTTTGTCATTTTCTTCACTTTTATGCTCCAAAAACGTCCAAAATACCTTCTTTTCCAGATTTCTTCTCCAAAGTACATTAAATGACCCCCTAAAAGTGTAACACTTTTGGCCTCATCAACAAGCTTACACGAAGTTTAACGACACTAAGCGGAATGTCGAGTTCTAATCGTAGCTAGAACCAATCTACTCCAAGGCCCACGTGGCCACACGAACAAGCACTCTTGTCCAACTTGGATCTTCACCCGATCCAAGCCTTCACACAATTGACACACTTGGTTCTTCACCCGAACCAAGCCTTCACACATAGATACACTTGGTTCTTCACCCGAACCAAGCCATCACATATAGACACACTTGGTTCTTCACCCGAACCAAGCCTTCACACATAGATACACTTGGTTCTTCACCCGAACCAAGCCTTCACACATAGATACACTTGGTTCTTCACCCGAACCAAGCCTTCACACAAGACTTACATGGATCATCACCCGATCCAAGTCTTCACACAATGACTCAACTAAGTCCTAACCTATACACTAGGACATCACTCTCCTCACAACAAATACATGAACTAATCTAGTTACAAGACTTCTTGGATCTACATCACCATCCAAGTTCACACAAATATCCCCATCCTCGACTCACACACAAGTCGGAAAACATTGACAATCTTTATAGAACCTATCACCGTAACACTTGTTACGTTTGTGTGTGGACACCTATAACATCTCGAGTATTCATCTATGTCGAGAGTTCTTCTCTTGCACTTGGCGGAAGAGGAAATCACTTATAAACATATACCGACATGTTATAGTGATCAAAGATGGAAGAAAAAATAAAACAGAAAGTTTTTGTGTGAAAAACCTTATTTTCTGAAGTGGAACAGTTCAGTATTTATAGACGACAGGAGTGAGATGGACGGTCCCATAAATAGGCGACGGTCCTTTATCACTAAGGGACCGCCAACCACTTTAAGAGACCGTCCCGACAAACACTCCCATTTTTGTCCTGACGTGGTGAAAACTTATCTGGTGAAAACTCAACTGTTTTGGGGGAAAAAATAGCTGTTACAAGTTTGAATTTGAATATATTTTCCATTTTTGATTATGAAATCAGAAGGTGCTGCCTTTGGTACTACTCTGATTTTACATGATCCAGGACAGCGCCCTTGACTAAACTAATCTAATAGAAAGTCAAGGGGCTTGAAAGCTTACCTGATTAACTGACATCTTTCTTTACTTAACTTACTCTTTCTAACACTTACATCTCGACGTTAGCTCAGCGGGTGACGAATCAGAGGGGTAATCTAATTTAAGACTCAGCGCTTGCCTCTCCTTCTTTGCATGACAGGAGCTTTTGCTCATGGAGCTATATTTTTTATTAGGGATTACAATCATAAAACATTTCTCTAAAAACAAAAAAATACTTTTGTAAAAATGTTTTGTCAAACTTAAAAATGTAAGTTTAGGGAAAATAAAATTCTTTGATCACTCTACTAATGACTGTATAAAGTTTATTCATACCTGAAGTGACGTTGTAGTAGCTACGTAGAAGAAACGAGTTTCCTCAATTAAAAACTTATTAACCGTAAGTTTACGTAACATGTATTTATATTTTGTGATTATCAAAACACAAGAGGATCAAATAATGCGAATAACATTTTTGACATTATTTGTATTAATAAATGTCTTTTAATTATCAACTAGGGGAAGATTGTTGGGAGTTATATTGAGTTGATAATACAAAACAATATAAGAAGAATGAAACAAATATGAAACAAGGACTTAAAAGACAAAGAAAGAATTCTACAAAAGATGGAAGATTTTAGAAGATTTCTTTAGAAGATACTCCCTTCTTCCAAAAAAAAGTGTCCACCTTACTATTTATATTTGTCCTAAAAAAGTCNTCCCCTGATTTATTAACTGACATCTTTCTTTACTTAACTTACTCTTTCTAACACTTACATCTCGACGTTAGCTCAGCGGGTGACGAATCAGAGGGGTAATCTAATTTAAGACTCAGCGCTTGCCTCTCCTTCTTTGCATGACAGGAGCTTTTGCTCATGGAGCTATATTTTTTATTAGGGATTACAATCATAAAACATTTCTTTAAAAACAAAAAAATACTTTTGTGAAAATGTTTTGTCAAACTTAAAAATGTAAGTTTAGGGAAAATAAAATTCTTTGATCACTCTACTAATGACTGTATAAAGTTTATTCATACCTGAAGTGACGTTGTAGTAGCTACGTAGAAGAAACGAGTTTCCTCAATTAAAAACTTATTAACCGTAAGTTTACGTAACATGTATTTATATTTTGTGATTATCAAAACACAAGAGGATCAAATAATGCGAATAACATTTTTGACATTATTTGTATTAATAAATGTCTTTTAATTATCAACTAGGGGAAGATTGTTGGGAGTTATATTGAGTTGATAATACAAAACAATATAAGAAGAATGAAACAAATATGAAACAAGGACTTAAAAGACAAAGAAAGAATTCTACAAAAGATGGAAGATTTTAGAAGATTTCTTTAGAAGATACTCCCTTCTTCCAAAAAAAAGTGTCCACCTTACTATTTATATTTGTCCTAAAAAAGTCATGTTTTTAAATAAGTAAAGTTATTAATACTACTTTTCCTATTTTGCCCTTGTAACAAATTTACTCCGTCATTAATATTCCTTCCATATTTTTGTAGGAGAGCAACAAATAAATACGAGTAAATTGATACGTCAAGAAGATTGAAAAGATATGAGTAGCATACGAGTACATATATTTAAATAATGAGTCAATCTTTTTCATCAAAAACAAGTGAGATCACCAACAAAATTATGGATACCAATCTCAATTTCACTAGTGGAACAAAGAAAAAGAACACTATATAAAAAAAAAACACTAAATAACATAGCAAAAAAAATAAAAAATAAACCAATCTTTCTTTATTTTTACTACGGGTAACATGTCGTTTTTCTCAATTTTGCCTAAGGATTCAAATAAGAAGCAACTTCATGTGGCAAGTTTTCATCACACTTGATTTGCAATGGCAAATTTTCTTGCCATCCCAATCTACCCTTACCAGTATGTGGTATCTAATAATTGTTGCCGCCTTGAATTTTCATAATTTCTTTCATGCATGTTTGTAATGTCAAAAATACATTGTTAAGCTCATGTGACACCATTATTTCAAAAGAAGTTTGAACCGCTAAAACTAATTCATCAATTGATCTAGGAGACTCTTGCTCTTGAAGCGATTGAATTGCACGAAAAAAACCAAGATCCAACACATTTAAATCTGGACTATTTGGTGGTTGAAAGCAAAGTCTGATATCAAATCCATCTTGAGAAGTTGCTTCAAGGAACTCGCTATCACTAACGTCTATACGAGGCTTTGCATTGTCTTGTTGAATATATACTGGACCGGCATCACCCTGTGGCCATTTAGTTTTAATAGCTGATAGAACCTTTTCCGTTAACCATGACGTTGGTACTTGCTTAGTCACTGACAAAATAGGCTTCGTCTCCAATGTTCCTGCAATGCGATTCTTACTTGAACGTTTAGCCGGTTCTAGTGTTGTGAATGGGAAGATACCAATCTTTCCAGAAAATATTTCATTTCCTACATCAAATCTTGGTCGTGCAACTGCGGCTAGAAACATAACGTTTGTAATAAACCTTTTACTTTTACATGTTCTTAACGGATCATCCTCACCGGAAACAAGGTAGTAACGTTTTGATGGTCTTGACATGTAAAACCATTTTTCATCAATGTTGATGACATTTAACATATCATTAAACATGGGAATTTCATTTGATGATGATGGATTACCATTTGAAAAACAAAACTCTAACCTTGCTCTTTTAATTGATTCCGTCAAAAACGGCTTGACGCCATTTGAGAGTGCTCGAATTGCACCTTCTTTGATTCGTCTATGCATCATTGCCTTTGGAAAGTCTACTGATTTGCTATAGATCGAATGTTTGTTTGATGATGTAATGGAATGTGTGAAAGTAGAGTGTTGCCTATTTGTACCTTTTTACGTCCAACTACCTTTGCGTTGTTTAAAGATACATTAGCCATCAATCCATGACTGACATGAAGTTTCGCTTGATGCCAAATACGACTAACAGTCCGATTACATGTACCGAATTTATTTGCTACGACACCTATGGATTCTCTTTTTAGTTCTCCGTTAACACTTTCTTCCAATAAAGACTTGTAGATGGCTTGGCGTTCCTTGTCATTGAAGTTCTTTGTATTTGAGGATCCCGTTGACTACTCCATCGTTGACCGTGTTTTTGTGAAAAATTGTATAAACAAATACGTACACTAAGTTCAATTTATCTTGTGTCTGACCAATAAGAATTTCATTGTCTATCAATAAAAACATTTGGTGGGAAATTTTCCTCCATTATTTAAAATTAAAAAGGTCTTGTCAAAAAAATTGTCTTTGCAATCTGTACGTAAGAAAAGTTAGAGGGAAAGTTACCTTCATAATTTGCAAATGGTTGCTGAAATTTTAGCTCCATTAATTTAGATAAAAAAAATTTCGAGTGATAGTATTACCAAAGATTTAGACTTCTCTTATTATGACATGTAATTTGCGGGGTGATAAATATAAGGGTAAAAGTGTCTTTTTATTGATATAAACTTGCAATAAATACACCTATCATAATTTCCTCACTTTTTGTTTGTGGACTCTCTTTTTGGGACGGAGGGAGTAAAGATTAAGGTTAGGAAGATTTGTTTCCTAATACAGTTATGAGTCTTTGTAAACCCTAATATCTCTATTATATAAAGAGATATAGGTAATTTGTTTTATTAGTGCACAGAAAATATGTAGACGTCTAAGTTGTGTGTGTTCTAGGCGTATGGTCTTGTTAAACGCCTAGATTAGTATAGTTTAGCCTCAAGATCATATCTTTGATCCCTGTTACAAGGTGTGTAACACGTTCTACAATTGATCAAATAGAATTGGGGCTTGTCGTGTATGTAATTAATGATAATGAAGAAAAACCTTGTTGATAATAACATTGATTTTTTAATTGAATATTCCGCCTTTGTTATTATTCATCCTAGATTAGATCTAAACAATCTAGAGCTACAACGATTCTATCATATTTGCACTTTTTAATTTGTTTAAGTTTATATCTCAGGCACAATCACAATCTAAGCAACAAGCCACACAAACACAACCTAAATGCAAAAAGATAAATGCAAGAATAAAATGCAAAGAGATAAGGTAAAAGAAAGTGCAAACCGGAATTTTATAGTGGTTCGGCATGAATCGCTTTTCACCCTACTCCACTCCTCGAGTACCCAAGAGTTACTTCACCAGTCAACACGCTCCTTTATGGCCGAACAAACCGTACACCAATGCTTACACCAATTTAACAACACTAAGCAGAATGTCGAGTCCTAATCCTAGCTAGAATAAATCTACACAAAAGCCCATGTGGCCACACGGACGATCACCCCGTCCACTTGAATCTTCACCCAATTGAAATCTTCATGGACCTTCACCCGGTCCTAGTCTTCACATGAACGATCACCCCGTTCTAATCTACACACGGACACCCGCGGAGGTACACACCGTCCTAATCTACACACAATCACCTAAGGATGTACACACCCTCCTAATCTACACAATCACCCATTGACTTACACTTTGTCTGGATATACACTTACACACCTAATCACGACTCACACATAAGTCGGATAAACTAATATACAAATGAGAGAGTTTAGAGGAAGAAGAGAATCGTAACACAAGATATGTGTGTGTGTGTGTGTGTGTGTGGAAAAAGGGCTCAGTATTTATAGGCAGCTCAAGGATCAGAGGACGGTCCCTTATATATAAGGGACCGTCACCTTATTTAAGGGACCTTCCCAGCAGTTTTTGTCTTTTAGTGGTGAAATGCTATCTGGTGAAAATTTAACTGATTTGGGCGGGAAAAATAGCTACTAGGAATTTGAAATTCAAATTTCAAATTCAAATGTATTTTCTTTAAAACATTTCTTTATAAATACAAAAATAATTTATCTAATTTATTTTTGTAAAAATATTTTGTCACATTTATAAAAATATGAGGTTTAAGGAAAAATATTTTCTTTGATCACTTAACAAAGTTGATATAGTGTTTGTTCATACCTGAAGTGATTTAGACTTGAGCCGTCGAGAGATGTTGATGTGTGCATGCATTGATGATTTGTGTAAACGAGTAACGTGTGCACTTTACGTTGTGTATTCCAAGTTACATGTTTTTCATCATTAAAACATGAAGATACTGTATAGATTAAACATTGCAACGTTTGCACTAACAGTCTCTAAGCATATCATACTGCAATGTGTGATCATCTACAATATCTCTTTCAGCTTTAGCTTTAGCTCTGAATGCTTTGCTCATAAAGACCTGAAGCTCGAACTCACATTACAGCTGTTCTTGAACTGCCATTGCTGGGATCTGTGTATTAACCTTAACTTCATCACAGATCTGCTTTGCCAAGAATTTATAAGTGCAGTGTTTGATTTCCCTTGATTGAAGGCACCCGTGTGTATCTCTGTGTGTCCTCACCACGCAATTATTTATTTTTGAGTCTTTGGCAACATACATGACCCAAGGACAGCGATTCCCTTTATCATGTGCAATAACATCTTTACTTTACCTATACTTTTCCATTTTTTACTCCTACCAACTGTGCAACTTGATCCACTAGGACTAACACCAACTGTTTCACTTGAGCCTGTTGCTCCACTGCATTCTGAGTCTATAAAGTCTGGTAATTGGTTAGCACATTGATGAACTCAAATAAGTACATATTATTACCATCATTTATCCTATTTATTTGACTTGTTTTGTTATATTATTTATGAGAATTGATACTTTAATGTTTACTTTACTGATTCTCAGGTAAAAACAAGTAATAGGTGAAACTTGGCGATTTTGGACTAATTATGGAGCAAAACAATCGAGATGTCAAAACTCTACTGAAATTCAGAAGATGCGCCGTATCTCACTCAACAAATACGCCACAATATCATACTTAGATGAATTCGAAGACCATTGCCTGACTTTGAAGAATGCGCCGCATGTAAATCTGTCATGCGCCGCATATGAAACTTTGGTCAAAGAAGAAGATCAAGCTCGTTCTACTACAGATATATACGCCGCATTATACGTTTGACATATGGCGTATCATATCAAGAATTCACTAGAAACAATCCAAGACAACTGAAGGACATGCGCCGCATACAAGAAATAAGTTACGCCGCATCTGAAGACAGTGTACGAATATTCTAGAATATAATAATCTTGGACCCCACGCAAAGTTAAGTCGATGCGCCGCATCTATTTACTCAATGCGCCGCATCGAGCCCTCAGATAGAAACTATAAATACCCCAAGACCTAGACAAATTTGGTGTGCAACATAACCCTAAGGAGCCGAATTCAGACGAACAAGCAACACAAGACACACCCTAAACGTAGATACTAGAGCTGTAAGAAGGTCCTGCATGTATTCAATTCATTAAGTAGTTTTGTTTTATTGTAATAGTACACTTTAATTCATCAGGATTGATGGCCGGTAGTATGTGACTGCGGAAAATCATATGCCCGCCTTAAAATTGCTTTTCCATCAATTAAAGTTTATATGTTTGATGTCTTTGGTGAATTTATATTAGTGCTTTGATAACCTCTGTGTCTAGCTGAGCATTGCTTGGGCTGCCATACCCCTTCCTCGCCTATTTAATCTGATGTATTTGGATAAATAGGATAGTCATAAGTAATCATTAAGGGTTTACTCGCCGATATAATGAAACCAACGAGATATGTTTAATTAATATACACTTCATATAAAACTAGCAATAAAACAAGTGACAAGCTACTTAATTATCAGGACAGGTGATAACGCGGGATTGCAACCATGCAACATGTTTTACCTCTCAAGGGATCTTGAGAAGCTTGCAATCCCACCAGGCAATGTACCTGACCGATGTAGTATAGTGTAGTGGTAAGTACGGGGGATTGATCGTTCTCTCACAGGGAATAGTGTTCGTTAGGTATGAAAAACTACTCTAATAGGTCTAAGGATGAGAGATGATTATTTCTGTATTTTTTATATTTTTTTGAAAGCAAGTAAAATCTCGGGTTTGAAGGATTGGGCGGAATTAGTTGCTAGTCAACTAACCCAAAAACTACTATTGCAATTAAAATAAAATAACAAGAAAATAAAAGGTTGTGAAACTTATATGGAGACAAGTGTGTCTACTTAGATTTCCTTACTCCCTAACTATCTTTTACCAGTTAATTAGTGTGTATTAATTGCGTGGATGACGGGTCTATTCCTTAATACCATTCGTGGGGTGGCGTACGTACTTCCCCAACTCTATAAGCTCCTACTTCACTCCTATGTCGAGCCTGCTAGAAGCTCCTAACATGGGATCATTAGAATTCGCTCATGCATTAAATACAACCATAAAAATCTAGTACGCATTGGTTCATGTTTCTTAAGACATTCAAGCAAGTTACCATATAAGAGGTTAGCCAGTTTTCTTAAGCCTAACATCGGTAAACAATCATCCAATACAATTAATAACACACCAACAACCAACAATCAATAGTTAGGTTTCATTAGATCTAAGCAAACACAAGATAAATCTAGCCTAGCATGTTAATTGAAAGACAAGCATAAGATATAACTAACCAACACATAGACATATTGATTAATTTGAATGGAGACTTATCTTTAATTGAACATGGAAGAATCAAGGTGAAAAACCCTTGAAAAAGCTGTCAAAGTCGTCTAGGGTTTGTTCCCAAAAGTTGCACACTAATGAATGAAAAATAGAAAAGTATATATAGAAAATACACTCTGACGGCGTCAGCTCGCCGCCATTAGGGTTCTCTGATGGCCTAGATCTACTTCTGACGCCGTCACTTGTAAAATTGCTCAGGGCCGTCACTCTTTAGCATTACACCTAACGGCCTAGGATTATTAACACCTGACGCCGTCAGGTGCAAACATATCATTTTCTTCTTAGGGCTTCACGTATAGTCAGAATCCACTCCTTTGTCTTGATTGGCTGACGGCGTCACCTTGTGACTCTGACGCCGTCAGGAAGGATTTCCTGCATTCTTTTGAGACTTTGTCATTTCTTCACTTTATGCTCCAAAAATGTCCAAAATGAGGTGTTTTCCAGAATTCTTCTCAAAAATACCTAAAATGACAAAAGGAACGATTTAGGGCAATATTTGATCATATTAACACGAATTAGGGCTTAAATGACCCCCTAAAACGGGTACACTTTTCACCTCATCAAATACCCTTACACTTGAGATTTGCTTGTCCTCAAGCAAATAGGCTTTTATTCCAAT
>LBNU01037283.1:28019-39654 GCA_014162995.1 Artemisia annua | reverse complement strand
AAAAAAAATTTGGTTAAGTATGGTTCATAAGCTTCAACAAGCTTAAGTTTAGTTTACTGAAGCTCATTATAGCTTAATATAGCTATTGGTGAGTTCATGGTTCAACGGTTACTGGTTTAGCAATAGTTTTCCATAAAGTCAATAAAAGTCAAAGCATGGTGAGATAAGAAATTGAGTTGATTTGATGAAGAAGATGAAGACCTTAGGCTCTTTTAGCACACTTTTATGGGATCATTTCTCTTGTTCTGCTGTTTCTTCTCATTTTAAGTACGGATAGCTTGTAAGTTTCAATTTCTTCCACTTTTTAGAGTAAAACTGCTTCTTAGCTTATCTCTGTTCCAATTTAGTTGTTTAATGCTTCTTTGTGTTTATTTCAATTAATTTTTGCTAATTTGAAAGCTTAGTTTCATTGTTGTTACATTTTCAGTCATAAATCTTAAAATACAAAAATATTGGAGTTAACTGTTAGCTTTTCATCTACTTATTCTAGGGCTTATTCTGTGCTTCTATTAGCTTTCATCCCATTCATATAGCATAAATAATATCTCTGTATCATTAGAATAGCTTAAACAAGTATCAACCATTGAAAATCAAAAACAGTTTGCCTGTAAAGGGGTGTTTGGAACAAGGTGATTTTTGTTGAAAAAATCATTTTGACCCATTTTGTTTCCTTCAAACAGTTTTATTTTGCCTAGTTAAGATGTTTTGAACTCATTTTAGTCACATTCAAGTTAGTATAAAAGCAATTTAGCTATTTTCCAAATTTCACTTTTTGAATCTGTTTCGTAGAATAGATAGGTTAGATTCGTAGTTTAGGCCTTTTAGTTGTCATTTCTTGCTTCATTCCAGTTCACAATAGGATGTTACAAGTTTACAAAACCTGGTCCTTGACTTTTATTGGTCAAAAATCACTTTTTAACCCGTTTTTTTTTTTCTGTTTTGCTGTCAAAAAACAGCCCAAACAGCAGGTGGTTTTTGATTTTTCATTTCTTCGCTTCTTGACCATTTGACATGAAATTTGGTTTTAGCTTATTTTGTTGCTTATCTACTTGCTAGTATTTTTAGTTTATTTTTAGGAATTTTTCTTAAGCGCTTTTTAGGACACCAAAGTTACCCCATTAGGCTTTTTTTTCTGCAGTCCTTAATATGCATGTGATAGTTTTAGCTTATTCAGTGCTCTTTAGGTCTAGTAATTGCTTATTTACTGTCCCTTAGCTTACTTAGGATCCATCTAGTTTCCACTAGTTTAATCCCACCCCTTAGTTCAGCTTTGGAATAGCTTTTATGTAGCTTTTAGCTTATTAAAATTCCTTTTACTAGTTTATTAGAATAGAGTGTTGCATTTAGTAGCCAAGATAGGAACTAAGTTAGGCCATTTTGTTGTTAATTCTGGTGTATACTAGTTCCTAATAGGGTGTACAAGTGTTGGCTACCTGGTACTTGACTTCTATTGGTCAAAACTCATTTTCACCCAAGCCCAAACCTGCCCACTACACAGTTGCCAAAACAGTCCCCACACCTTTTTTATCTACAAATTTAGGTGAGTTAGGATTAGAGATTAGGGCGAACTTTTGTTTTACAAGCTTTTAGTAGTATAGTGTTTATGATTCTGAACTTGTTTTGCAATTTCCCTCTTATTTGTTAGCTTAATCTTAGCCTACNTTTGGTGTTTAAGTGGTTTTGTAAAGGAAAAAACAAAAAGAAAAATAGTTTGTGAAATTTGCACTTGGTGGGATTCGACCCTGTGACCTCTTGGTCAAACTGGTCAAAACCAAACCAAAGGTGTGCACCATCTCCACTACCTTGTACTTAGTGTTTATTGTTTTCCTTTTTATTTATATACTAGTACTTTTCCATTCAAGCTTATATAAGCTTATTAGCTTAATTCCCTGCTTATCTATAAGCACATGGGACTTTTTATAATTTTCCTAGGTTCCTGTTAGTGTTAAGTAATTGTAGAAAAAGTTTCATAATTTTAAAAATTAGTTTAGTATTTATAATAATTAACTTTAGTCTATTTAGTAATTAATTAATAATAAATAATTAAGAAGTACAATACATAATTTTCTTTTTCCAATAATTTTCTTTTATCATTTGGATTCCAAAAATATAATTTTCACATCCGTGAGATTTATATTGGACAGAATTCACATTTTATTTTGTACGTTTACGTAACTTTTAATTTAAACGTACGTTTTTAAGTTTTAAAATGTTTTTAGGTTATTTGGTTTTACGTTTTCATTAATATTGCTTATTTTAGTCATTTTCTTTTATATTTCCTTAGTATAATCACTCATATCCTTTTCCCATTCAATTTCACCCGATCACAATTCGTTTAAATACAATTTCACACCTCGCTGGGACATAACGACCCGGGGAAACACTGTACTCCTTGGCTTAGTATTGGCTCAATTGTTTGACTTTAGTTGACCAAATCCTTGGTCAGTTTTAGTTGACCGTTTGGGGCCAGTCAAATTTTGGCGCCGCTGCCGGGGAGGTGTGTTGTGTATCTGAACGGTTTTGCAGATCAGTGATTTTGGAATTCATCCCTTTGTATATTTATCCATCCTTGTTTATATTATTATCATATAAAAACAAAACGGTTCTCGAAAACATTTTAAAATCAGTTTTCAATGAACACAAAAAANTTGGCTAATAGAAGTTGACTGTTCAGAGCCGATCACGTATTAACTCTAGGTGACCAGATTTAACAACCACTAGACTTTGAAACAAATTACAAACTATACATTTAACCTCCCCTTAAATGTAGCTATGGGTTCCGCATACCAATATTGACCACCAAGTAGTTAAACCTGGGTCCATCAAAAGATTTTGTTAACAAATCAGCTATATTGAAATCAGTGTGAATCTTTTCCACTCTAATTAATTTCTTTTCAAAACAATCTCTTATAAAGTTATGCCTGATTTCTATGTGTTTGGTTTTAGAGTGATACACTGGATTCTTGACAATGCAAATGGTGCTTTCATTATCAATAAAGATCTTAGTATTCATGAAATTCAAACCATAATCCAACATTTGATTTTGAATCCATAATACCTGACCACAGCAATTTGCAGCAGCTATATACTCAGCTTCAGTATTAGAGGAAGCCACTATGGTCTGTTTCTTGCACTGCCATGAGATCAACCTCTTGCAAAGAAATTGACAACCACCAGTTGTGGACTTCCTATCAAGGCTTGCTCCAGCATAATCACTATCTGAGTAAGCTTCCAGGTTAAAAGATGACTCTCTAGGATACCATAGGCCCATATTGGGTTTGCCCTTAAGGTACCTAAATATTCTCTTCACTGCATGAAGATGTGAAGTCTTGGGGGTAACCTAAAAACGAGAACAAGCACGTACAACAAACATAATATCTAGCCTAGATGCTGTTAGATACATAAGAGATCCTATAATGGATCTGTATAGATACACATCCACATCATCAGCATCTTCATCCTTTGTCAAGGGCAGTTTGTTCTCAATTGGTGTGATTGTTGTTTTCACATTTGCAAAGTCAAACTTCTTCAGCATGTCAGCTACATATTTGTCTTGAGATATAAAAAGTCCATCTGACTTTTGTTTGATTTGCAAACCAAGAAAGAAAGTGAGTTCCCCCACTGAACTCATTTGAAACTTGCCTTTCATCAAGGCTTCAAAATCTTCACACCGAGCCCTTTTTGTTGAGCCAAAAATGATATCATCAACATAAACCTGCACAAGTATGATATCCTTCTTGTCCTTCTTAATAAACAAGTTTTTGTCAATTACCCCCCTTCTATAGCCATTTTCTTCAAGAAATGAGGATAGTGTTTCATACCAAGCTCTAGGAGCTTGATGTAGGCCATAGAGTGCTTTCATCACCTTGTACACTTTCTTAGGATGAGCAGGATCAACAAAGCTAGGAGGCTGGTGGACATACACTTCTTCTGTGATTGTGCCATATAGGAAACCACTTTTGACATCCATTTGATACATAATGAATCCCATGTAGGATGCATAGGCCAAAAATAATCTAATGGCTTTAATCCTAGCCACAGGAGCAAAGACCTCATCATAATCTATGCCTTCTTCTTGCCTGTATCCTTGAGCCACCAATCTAGCTTTGTTTCTGACCACTACTCCTCTTTCATCCCTTTTGTTTCTGAAAACCCACTTTGTGCCAATGACTTTAGCTCCATTTGGTAAGTCTACAAGAACCTAAACCTTTTGCAATTTGAACTGCAGTAGCTCTTCTTGCATAGCTTCAACCCAACTTTCATCTTCCAAAGCATCAAAAACCTTGGTAGGTTCCTTTTGAGAGAGAAAACATGCAAAGAGACAATGTTGTTGATCTTTGTGATTGTTCCTTTGTTTGTTTTGAATGAAACTAATGAGTGCATGAGCTCCTAGTTGTTGCTGTACTTGTCTCCTTGTTTGAACAGCTGACTTGGGATCACCAATGATTTGACTCTTAGGATGAGTATTGTGGATCCTAAGTGTAGGAACCGGACTCACATCAAATTCTGTTGGTAAGTTGTTAAAGTCTGATCACTCCTTCTTCATTATAAGAGGCTTCAGTAAAGAGTCCATCATCAGGCACATCACAAATATCAGGTTCTGGTATGACTGGATCATTAAGATCAGCTTGTGAAGTGGGATCAAGCTTTTTAGGTTCACTGCCAGTATTAACAGAGTTAGTACTGGTAGTATTGGTTTCAGGTATCGCTCCCATTTGTTTTAGAGCAAGAGTATCCACTTCCTTTCTGAAGGCTTGATTATCATCTGGAGCATCTTTGGGAGAAGTCTCTTTAGCTTGTGCTTCAGATTCCTTCTCCTTCTCTGGTGTGGAAGGTTTCTTTGTTCCATTTTCATCTGCAAAATGCTTAACAGTTGTAGGTAAAACGATAAGATCCTCTGTTGACAATTCTTCCTCATTTGTAGTACCTGCACTGTTAGTATCTTCTGTGGAACCTACATTAGGGTTAGCTTGATTCTCCAAAGAGACAAGAATATAGTTCATAGAGTTAGTTAGATAATCAATATCAAACATCCACCTATAACCTACTCCCTGCACATTAGGTTTCTCCTCAAGGAAGTCAACATGAAGATTTTCCACTACCCTTTTTTCACCAAGTTATATACCCTATAGGCTTTGCTATTAAGTGAGTATCCAACTAAGAAACTTTCATCAGACTTGCCATCAAACTTTCCAAGAGCACTAAGTGTATCTAGAATAGTAACATGACACCCAAATGGGTTTATGTAACTAATAATTGGTTTTTGACAAAATAATAGCTCATATGGTGTTTTATTTTGAGGTTTAGTTACTCTCACCCTGTTAAAAACATAGCAAGCAGTATTAACTGCTTCAGCCCAGAAAGGAGTAGGTAAAAGTGAATCTGCAAGCACAGTCCTAGCAGCCTCAATAAGTGTCCTATTCATTCTTTCAGAAACTCCATTTTGCTGTGGAGTTCTAGCATTACTGTACTCTTGTTTTATGCCTCCATAGAATTCAAGCATACTTCTATTTTTGAACTCAGTCCCATTATCTGATCTAATAATTTTAACTTTATGATCAAGTTGATTTTCAATCTGTCTAATGAAGGTTTGAATAATGCTAGGATTTTCATCCTTGGAAGATAAAAATTATACCCAACAAAACCTGGTACAATCATCAGTGATAACAAGACAATATTGAGCATGATTAATGCTTTTAACAGAAGTAGGCCCAAAGAGATCTATATGTAGAATGTGTAAAGGTTCAGTGATGGATCTTTTTTGTTTGGCCTAACATGAAGCCCTATGATGTTTCCCTTTATGGCAAGCCACACATGCATGGTCATTTTTGAAAACCTTAGAAGGTAGACCTCTCACAAGGTTTCCCTTAACAAGTTTGTTAAGATTTTTGAAGTTAATATGACCTAATCTACTCTGCCACAATTTAGATTCATCTAATGTGGCTTTTGCAAGCAAACAGGCAAAACCTTTTGCAGGTTTAGGTGTCTTCATATCAAAACTATACATATTGTGTTGTCTAGGAACTTTTAAGAGTATCTGACTTTCATCAGGCATCTTAAAGTCAAAATTCAGCACAAAACATTCAGTTTCAGTAAAAAGAACCTTATGCTGCTTATCACAAATTTGTGATATTGAGAAGAGGTTAAATTGCCCAAGTTCTTTCACAAAAGACATGTTGTCAAATTCTAAATTGCCAACAACTATTCTACCTTTACCAGTAATGTAGCCTTTGCTACCTCCAAAGGTAACAGAACCTCCTTTGAATTCTTCAAAGTCTTCTATGTGCTCCTTGTTACCAGACATGTGCCCTTAGCATCCACTGTCAAATATACCTCTATTTCCCATGTTCTTGAGTGGATGATCCTGCACATAAAAAGTAAGAGATTAGTTTCTCTTAATGACCCAGGCCTGAGCAGGCTTGGGTCCACTTTGTAGATCTACATACTTGTATGTCTTGTGAGAACAAGATCCACTGATGCTACTTTGGGACTTATAGGTAAGTTCATTCTTAAATGGATCCCATTTCCAACAATCTAAGTCCTTAGCAGGAGAGCCCCCTTTACCCTTTACAGTGTAAGAATTTGAAAATTTTGCTGTATTATTCACAATGGGTCTCACAGGTGAATTTGATTTTGCAAAATTGTTTCTTTGATTAAACTTGTTCACCTGTGGTATGGGTCTCCTCACAGGTGAATGTGATTTAGCAAAATGATTTCTATGATTAGCTTTATTCACCTGTGGTTTAACTGGTTGTTTGGGTCTATAATACCCAAAATTACCCATGGGTTGAACAGGATTAACCTTTTGCCCAACAGGTTTAACATAGTTCCTACTAGTATACAAATTTGGCCTAGCAGAATTAACAGTTGAATGACCCGTATTAACCCTTGAACCAGCAGAATTAACATGTGTTCTACCAGCATTGAGTTGTACTGGTATAGGGACAAATTGATTAGCATAGTTAATTCTGTTCACATTGTTCCATACAGGTTTGGCCATAGTATTACCAATATTAACCATCCTTTGTTTCTTTAATTCAGCTTCTTTAGCCATTCTCTTTTCTTGAAAATCACAATCTTTTATTAAATGGCTAATACTACCACAAACAAAGCATCTTTTCTGAGTGAAAATATAACCTCCTCTTAACACTCTATCCTTTTTCTCATTCCTTTCCCTTTTAGGTGTCTCTGGTTTGTTTTCTTGTTGCCTAGGAGATTTTAAGTGAGACTCACAACTAGGTTCAGCAGATTTTGGTTTAACTTCAGACACAAAAGATTTGTTATTTTTAACTGATTTAGATTTTGACTCTTCACTAGGGACAGTTTCTGGTTCTGATTCAGAATGCTCAGAGATGTTTTCAATGGACCCTGCACTGTTATCTGATTGACAGGTAGAGTACTCACTGGTTTTATCATCTGAAACACTTGTTTCAGGCACCTTGATAACGCTCAAAGTTAACATATTTTTAGTCGCGTTATTGTTGGTTTTACACAAGGAAATTGGTCATATTTCTATATATTTGTTACTTAATCGTGGAAAAGTGTTTATGCATGCAAATATAGCCAAAAGCAGGTAAAAGTGATTAAAAGATGAAGAAATGAAGTGATCATGCACATTTGGAGAGTTTCGAGAAGATCAAGAAAGAAAGAAACCACGCATGGACAAAAGGATTTGATAAAGACAAGCTTACTACACATATTTATCAAGGAAATATCAAGTTCTAATGAATAAAGTCATGCCACGAAGAAAGACAACGCATGCAACGTAAAACGACAAAGAAAAGACAAAAGAATAGTTTCTAGACAGTGTCCAACCGATCGGATGCAACCCGCATCCGATTCGGTTGGAGTGTTCTCAAGAAGTGCCATCCGATCGGTTGGCGAGAAACCGATCGGATGGAGGTGACTGCTGTTACAAGTCTTGCATTTATGGACGAATTTACTCCCCATAATCATTTGTGGCTGATCATTTCTGCTTAATAATTCAAGAGGGACGTTTTTACTTGAAGCATAAGTGTTATTATGCTATATAATGACTACTTAGGGTCTAGATTACATGTACCATCAAATATCCAACAAAGTGTTACACCAAATATTGTTAGTTTATCTTATATTGCCTGAAAGTTTACTAAGTGTTGTGAAAACATCCAGAAAGTGTTGAGTTCGAGTCTCAAGCTTTGGTTCGAGTTTGGAGTTGTTTACTTACGTTAGTGAACAATTGGAGGAGTGTGGTTGCTATAGTTCCACAAGTTTATTCATTGTAATTCTCAAGCTAGGTACACCTTGATACTTATAATGAACAATTGTTACTTTAAGTTTAATGAAAGTTTTCTTATTTACTTGTGTTTTAATATGATTGTTATGGAGTAATTTGTGATATACTTGTGTGTATGATGTGATTGGTTATGGAGTATTCTTTTATGAAAAAGGTGATGCATGAAAACATATCTATTTTATGAGTTTGTTGAAGTAACATCTAAACTTGCTTAATTTGTTGGTAAAAACAATCTTTGGAAAAATAGGTCCGAAAGGAGTTTCAACTTGTTTTTTTTCCAAAACATTAGTGCACGAATTAGTATGGAATATGATGCTTGACACCCATCTTATTTACTTGTTAAAATGGATTTGAGAAGATTTCATCACGAAAAAGGACCGAAAGGATTCGTAGGAATTCATAAGAAAAGAATTGATTTTCAAAACAACCATGTGATTATAGAATTGTCATACTAATTTGATATGTCCGAAAGGAGTCATTTAGGTGATAGAATTCTTAGTGGTAGTTAAAACATGACATACATCATAGATTGAATAACTACTCATTTTTAGTTGCGCATCATAACAAGTTTTACACCAAACTTTATACTTAAATTGCCATGATACTCCTAATTACCAATCAAGGAATTATACACAAGTATATGCTTAGTTCTTATTGAGTTTCTTTTAAATTGATATTTACATAAATTTGGATTGACAACCCTTATTTAACAAACGTTTTTCTTATTACTAAAACTATCAAATCCCTTGGGACAACCTCGACTTACCCACCTTTACTACATCGGACGAGTATACTTGCTCGTATGTGCTAAATAATTAATCGGATAAATCGTGTTTATAAATTTTAAAACTTGCACTAACAAAACGCACATCAAGTTTTTGGCGCCGCTGCCGGGGATTTGATTAATTTCTTAGTTTTTAGTAATTAAATTGTTTGTAATTTGTGAATTTTCAAGTTTTTAGAGTAAAAAGTAAAAAAAAAAAAAGTTGGTTTTAGCCAACCGATTCGAATGAATATCCATCCGATCGGTTGGTGGCCACGGTAAAATTTTTAGGATTCTGTTTTTCTTATTTAATGTTCATTTTTCTGTTTTTAGTTATTTAGTTTTAATGATTATATGATTAATGTTAGTTATTATTAGTTAAAAGACGTCATTATGAGTAATTTTAATGTTTTTAGTAGTTTTAATTATAGTTAATGTTTTAGAAGTTTAAAGAATACCTTAGTTAATGTTTTTAATGTCCTTTATGTTCTCATTACTGCTTTATTAAGTTTAAGTCTTTAAAAAAAAAAAAAATTTTTTAGTTTCAGAAGCTCCAACCGAATCGGTTGCGGGTTCCAACCGATCGGTTGGAGGTGGGTAAATTGGTCCATCCGATCGGATGGATGTCCATCCGAACGGATGGAAGTCACGGTAAAATTTTTAGCATTTTTATTTTCTAGTTTATTTTCAATTCTTAGTGTTTTAGTTTTTTAATTTACTTATTCTTATTTCATATTAAGAGTTATTTGCTTAAAACTAACCCTCATGCTAATGATTTGGGTGTTTTGTTGATGGTTATGTTATAGTTAGTAATTGCTTAAGTTGAAATGGAGAGTTTAAGTCAGATTTCGGCGTACTTGAAAGATTTGGAGGATATGTTCAAGGATTCCGGTGATTCCTTGGAAAAGTTGGAAAGCATATTGGAAAAGGCTAAGTTGGATTTAGAAGGAGAAGAGGTTGTTGGTGACAATGTGTCTTACTTGACACATGAAATGTGTTACTCAAAGAAGGAGAAGGAAAGAAAGGTTGTTGTTTTCACAAGAGCACCACCTAAGGAATTCGATGCTCCACACATGAGGTATTCTACACCTTGTGCGGTGGAAGGTGTTAAAGCGTGGGATGCGGAGTTGAACATGGAATATGGAGACAATTACATTTCGGAGGAAGTACTTGACAAGCTTGGTTTTGTTAGGCTTGACTATGGAGATTATGGAAGGAAGAAAGTGAAAGGAGTTAGAGTGAACATTCATGGTCACATTTTCGAATTTGATTTTGTGGTTGTGGAATATACTAATGCCGATGAACCAGAGGTTATCTTTGGTAGAGATTTTCTTTTGACTACCAAGTGTACATTGGATTTCGCACTTGGGGAGTTACGAATTAACATAAGTGATTTGGAAGAAGGAAAAGGTGTGAATGAAATGCTTGTTGATGTATGTGAAGGTATGGAAAAGATCAAGGAAGGAAGGGATGAAATTTGTAAGATGGGCAAGGCTAACCGAAACAAAACACCATTAAACAAATTAACCCAACCCTCCCCCCAAAAAGAAAACAAATCATCATCATCATCATCCAAAACTCTACCAAATTCACTAAAAAGTAGCAAACCCTTAACCAAAGAGCAAAAACAAGCTATCTTGGAGAATCTTGAAGTAAAAATTAGTGAATTGATGGAAAACAAACCGGTCATCGAAGTGCTAAGAAACTACATGGATTATAGGAAGAAATTAGATGGGGTTATGTTAGCAAAGTCGAAGTTGGAGGATAATAGTTTTGATGAAGTAGATGAGAGAAGGATAATTGAGAATGAGCTCTCAAAGAAAATAAATGATCCCGGAAATTTTGTTTTGCCGGTTAAAATTAATGGGACAACTCCTTTATATGCATTAGCCGATACGGGCTCGAGTGTGAGTATTATGCCTTACCCATTGTACCAAAAGTTAGGATTAAGAGACCCTCAACCTAACAATTCTAAACTCACTATGGCGGATAATTCTAAGGCGAAAGCAATGGGGGAGGTAAGGAATGTTAGAGTTCAAATTGGTTACCAAGCGTTCTTGGCGGATTTTCTTGTGTTGGATGTTGCGGTTGATAAGGAGCTACCTTTGTTGTTAGGTAGACCATTCTTAAGAACATATGGAGCGGTAATAGATATGGGAAGAGGTACCATGACGATTGACGATGGAATTCTTAAGAACACTGGTATGTGCTATTTCACACATACTTTTGACCTTAGTTTAAGTGATTAAAAGACCAAAAACTAACGTTAAACGCCAAAGATATCGTGTTTTTGTGTTTGTGATCGTTCAGGAAAGGATATTGCATAAATGACATCTAAATCAACCAAAAAGCCTAAAACGAGCACGAGATGTGAAAGAGAGTCTTAAAGTCAAGCTGAAGATGAAATCTACTTAAGAAAAGCCCGTGACGATGTTTTTATTATTTAAAGACTCATGAATATGAAAGAGACACTTAATCGAAGATTAAAGATGATTATCATGAATAAGCTTCCCAAACTCGAGCAAGTGATCACTTTTACATCGTTGAAGACTTTTAGATAACACGTCAACACGCTACCTCAAGTTACAAGGGCCTAA
>LBNU01037283.1:3262-14412 GCA_014162995.1 Artemisia annua | reverse complement strand
GTATTTAACTCCGGTATTTTCTAAATTTTTCCATTTCCTTTACTTTGAAGTCATTTTTATTACATTGAGGACAATGCAAAACTTAAGTGTGGGGGAGGGAAGAAAATAGAAAAATTGCATAATTTTTAATTATTTTTTTTAATTTTCGTTTTTTGGAGTCGTGAACTTTAGTAAGTAGAGGTAGTTCGCTCTTCATATTTTAGTTAAAATAAGGTTGATTCAATGGTAAATAATAATGATATTTTTGGAGCATAAATTAAGTTTAAAGAGCAATTCGTCTCCGAATTGATAACATTTGCTAGCACAATTTTATACCCTTATTACTACAAATTGTGAGGATTAGTTTTTTTTATGTGAATAGTGTTTCTCATGCTATTTATATATTTCGTTATGAGTGTGCCGGTGATTGTGTTAATTCTAGAACTTGTACTTGTTATGCATTACGAATGATAAGGATATATTCATATGATAAGAGGCAAACTTAGGATATATTACCAAATGGCCATCCGTTTACAAAATAATTTTTGCTAACCACATCGGTTAGTTATTCCTCGTATTTGGAACCCATTTGTTAGCGTTTATCTTTAACGCTAGATACCCCTAGTTAAACCCTTTGAGCCATCCTTTTCATTTTTGTTACATCCAGAAAAATACAAAAATATTTTACACTTTAAACCTTAGCCTAATCCTTGTCAAAGTCTAAACGGTGGGTTGCTAGTTGCTTGGTAGGTTGAATTGTTTTTGATGATTATTAGTTAGCCACACTTTGTTGTTTGTGTGTGCCATTCCGACAAAGATGGAGACTGCAGCTTCTTATTTGTATTTTTGTGGTAATGCTTATGCGAAGTGTGGGGGAGATGTGATGTATACTGAAAAAAAAAAGTCATCGCAACTATAAGGTGACAATTATAGCAAATGTGCTATATTATGAATAAAGAAGTTATGTGATATGTTGTTAGCCAATGTGCTAAGTATGAAGAATTTTATATGGTGAATCGATGTATTGACATGTGAAAGTTCGAAGAGGAGAAAGATTGTAACTATTATCATTTATGGGATTTGTGGTTTGTTCGTGATTAGCAACAATGGGACTTAGACTTTGATTTTATTTTTCTTTAAAACCAATTTCATAAATATTCCCATGCCTTATCCTTACCTTTTTGACTTAGTGTAATTATTAAGTGTATTGACGAGTAGTGACCATCCGTTATTTGGTGATACTAGAATTCGTGACAGCGATCTATTACGATTTACACAAGATATTTGCACGAAGGTTTTATTTACCCTTAGCCTAAACGTTACAACCCGAATAAAAGACCTCTTTGATGAATTATTTCATTGTTTTGATACTTGTACAAGCCTATGGTAAGAAACATAAATCATGACTGAGCAATGAGTGATCTATTAATCATGACACATATTGAGTGATGAGTGAATTTCAAATTATCTTCGTAAGGTGCTTAGAATTGTTATCACGCTCTTTATTAACTTGTTTGAGTTCAAATAAGATATTTGCACTATTGCCATTGAAATCAATTTTCTTTTGATTAAGACTTGCTCGAGGGCGAGCAAAGCTTAAGTGTGGGGGATTTGATAACGCTCAAAGTTAACATGTTTTTAGTCGCGTTATTGTTGGTTTTTCATAAGGAAATTGGTCATATTTGTATATATTTGTTACTTAATCGTGGAAAAGTGTTTATGCATGCAAATATAGCCAAAAGCAGGTAAAAGAGATTAAAAGATGAAGAAATGAAGTGATCATGCACATTTGGAGAGTTTCGAGAAGAAGGAAAAAGAAAGGAACGACGCATGGACAAAAGGATTTGATAAAGACAGGCTTACTACACATATTTATCAAGGAAATATCAAGTTCTAATGAATAAAGTCATGCCACGAAGAAAGACAACGCATGCAACGTGAAACGACAAAGAAAAGACAAAAGAATATATTTCAGACAGCATCCAACCGATCGGATGCAACCCGCATCCGATTCGGTTGGACACGACCAAAATACTACCATCCGATCGGATGGAGCTCAAACCGATCGGATGGCAGTAACTGCTGTTACAAGTTTTTCATTTATGGCTACATTTACTCCCCATAATCATGTGTGGCTGATCATTTCTGCATAATAACTCATTGAGGACGTTTTTACTTGAAGGATAAGTGTCATTAGGCTATATAATGACTACTTAGGGTCTAGATTACATGTACCATCAAATATCCAACAAAGTGTTACACCAAATATTATTAGTTCATCTTATATTGCCTGAAAGTTTACTAAGTGTTGTGAAAACGTCCAGAAAGTGTTGAGTTCGAGTCTCAAGCCTTGGTTCGAGTTTGGAGTTGTTTACTTACGTTAGTGAACAATTGGAGGAGTGTGGTTGCTATAGTTCCACAAGTTTATTCATTGTAATTCTCAAGCTAGGTACACCTTGATACTTATAATGAACAATTGTTACTTTGAGTTTAATGAAAGTTTTCTTATTTACTTGTGTTTTAATATGATTGCTATGGAGTAATTTGTGATATACTTGTGTGTATGATGTGATTGGTTATGGAGTATTCTTTTATTAAAAAGGTGATGCATGAAAACATATCTATTTTATGAGTTTGTTGAAGTAACATCTAATCTTGCTTAATTTGTTGGTAAAAACAATCTTTGGAAAAATAGGTCCGAAAGGAGTTTCAACTTGTTTTTATTCCAAAACATTAGTGCACGAATTAGTATGGAATATGATGCTTGACACCCATCTTATTTACTTGTTAAAATGGATTTGAGAAGATTTCATCACGAAAAAGGACCGAAAGGATTCGTAGGAATTCATAAGAAAAGAATTGATTTTCAAAACAACCATGTGATTATAGAATTGTCATACTAATTTGATATGTCCGAAAGGAGTCATTTAGGTGATAGAATTCTTAGTGGTAGTTAAAACATGACATACATCATAGATTGTATAACTACTCATTTTTAGTTGCGCATCATAATAAGTTTTACACCAAACTTTATACTTAAATTCTCATGATACTCCTAATTACCAATCAAGGAATTATACACAAGTATATGCTTAGTTCTTATTGAGTTTCTTTTAAATTGATATTTACATAAATTTGGATTGACAACCCTTATTTAACAAACGTTTTTCTTATTACTAAAACTATCAAATCCCTTGGGACAACCTCGACTTACCCACCTTTACTACATCGGACGAGTATACTTGCTCGTATGTGCTAAATAGTTAATCGGATAAATCAAATTTATAAATTTTAAAACTTGCACTAATAAAACGCACATCACACCTGTGGTCCCCTTTTTCCATAAATAAATAAGGAGTCATCAAGTTCAGGTCCTGGATTAGGAGTATAATCTCCACTTAAAGGTAGTGGAACTCCTTTGAAATTGTCAGTTTTAACAAATCTATTATATACAGGTTTATCTACAGAATCTTCCTCTTTACAAACAAAAACAGTGTTTTCCATTTCCTCCTCATAGCTTAAAACCTCACTATTTGACTTTATCTCATAACCCAAACCTATTTTACTGTTTGAACTCATTCCTGAATCAATAAGTCTAAACAGGTTCTTATTTGAGTTCTCCCATTTGTCAATTATATTCTCTAGATATTCTTTATCTTTTAGTGCCTTCATACCAATTCTTCTATATCTTTTCAGTTTTTCATCTTTTTCATAAATTTCATTAGCCTGAAAAGTAAGTTTTTCATTTAAACTTGCTTGCTGTTTTTGAAGATTTTTAATTTGAGCCTCTAAGGTTTTAACTGCATTATCATAAGCAAGTATTTTAACATCTTGTTCTTCTATTTGATTCATTTGTTCATCACAAAGTGCTTTAACATTATTGTATAAATCAATGCATAGTTTAGAACAAAATGATACCTCAGAGTTGAAGCTTATGGCCATAAGAGCATGGTTGGTTGGTTCCTCCTCTTTAGTGTGCTCTCCCCAGTTATCAACACCATCATCCATTGTCAGCAAACCAACTTGAATTTTCTCCTTCTTGTGCACCTCCTCTTGATACATGGAGTCCCTTTTCTTCTTCTCTTCAGAGGTCACTTTTGCTGGGCATTCCCTAACAAAATGATTAGTATTGTTGCACTTATAGCACTGAAGCTTTGATTTATCAAACCCAACTGGCGTCTTCCCATTGTACCTTATGTTTCTACCAGTTTTCTTGAAGAATCTCTTCATCCTAAGTGCAATCATAGCCAACTGCCAGTTTATGTCCATTTCTTCAATATCTACATCATTGATTTGATCAAGGTCATCATGGACAAGATCCATGTCTTCTGACCTCTTTGCAAAAAGAGAGTAGATAACTTTATCAGCAAATCCGGCAGGGACATCTCTTTCTCTTATGCTTCTTGAAGAAGAAGTATAGCTTCCTGATGCGTGGATTGCGGTCTACGCAAAAGGTTTTACCTCTCAAGGGATCTTGAGAAGCTTGCAATCCCCAGAAGGCAGTGTACCTGACCGATGTAGTATAGTGTAGTGTCAAGTACCAGGGGATTGATCGTTCTCTCGAGGAATAGTGTTCGTTAGGATTGAAAGTAGTCTAATTAGGTCTAGGGGTGAGGGATGATTCTTTTTTTGTAGTTTTATATTTTATGGAAAGCAAGTAAAAATCTCGGGTATTGGAAGAGTGGGCGGAATCAGTTGCTAGTCAACTAACCCAAATAACTACAAATGCAATAAAAATAAAATAACAAGAAAATAAATGAGAAAACTTATAAGGAGAAAACGTGTTTACTTAGACTTCATTACTCTATAGCTATCTTTTATTGATTGATAAGTTTGTTACAATTGCGTGGGTGACGGGTAGCATTCCTTAATACTATTCGTGGAGCCGTGTACGATCTTCCCCAACTCTATAAGCTTCTATCTCTTCCTATGGCGACACGTTTAGTATCCTAACCATGGCCTCCTTAATAGTCACTTATGCATTAAACACAACCATTAAAATCGTAGTACACATCCGATTCATGTTTCTTAAGACGTTCAAGCATGTTACCATATAGGAGGTTAGCCAGTTTTCTTAAGCCTAACATCGATTATCATTCACCCAACAACAATTAATAACAATCCCTCAATCAATAATCAATAACTAGGTTTCATTAGATCTAAGCAAACACAAATAAACCTAGCCTAGCATGTTAAAAGAAAGGCAAGCATAATATATAATCAAACAACACATAGACATATTGAATGATTGATGGATTACTTATCTTTAATTAAACATGGAAGAAATAAGGGTACGAAACCCTTAAAAAGTTCTAAAATTCGTACTAGGATTTGTGTGTGTGTTCCACCAAAAAGTTCCTCTTCTTAATAACGAAAAATCGAAAATTATACATAGAATTACAAAGGTGGCGGCGTCCCCTTTTAATGGATGACGCCGTCATCTCGCTGCGGCTAAGGTTTCTTGTCGCCCAATCCTTCTACTTGACGCCGTCTGCTTGTAAGGTTTCTGGGCCGTCACGCTATAGAAAATACACGTGACGGCCTACTTCAGGTAAAGAGTGACGCCGTCACGTGTTAAGTATAAAAATTCTTCTGGCGCGTCAAGTGTAAACGTGATATCCACCTCATCTCTTAAAGAGTGACGCCGTCCCTTTGGTCTAGGTGACGCCGTCGAGTACAATTTCCAGCTTGGATTCTTGACTTTGTCGTTTTCTTCACTTTTTTGCTCCAAAAACGTCCAAAATGCTATGTTTTCCAGAATTCTTCTCAAAAGTACCTAAAATGACAAAATGAACGATTTAAGGTAATATTTGATCCTATTATCACGACTTATGGCTTAAATGACCCCTTAAAAGCGTAATACTTTTCGCCTCATCAAATACCCTTACACTTGAGATTTGCTTGTCCTCAAGCAAATACGCTTTTATTCTAATCAAAATATGAGCTAGGGGTCATTTAACACTAGTATAAAAGTAATTACAACAAATGATCATTCCACCCTAGTCATAACAAGCACGAAAATCATACACTAGCACCTCACAAATAGTGTTTGGATACTCTCATCTCTCGAGTGTTATAAACCTATATATAAATATTAGAAATGGAAAAATATCACTCACTACCTGTCATGGCAAATAGATTACCATAGGCTTGGGAAAGGATCAAAAACCTCCACTACTTGGCGTAAGCACCTAGGAAAACTATCAAAGAGGGCTTTTCAAGGGTTATCATGTTAGGTGTAGGGATATGATAAACACGGTTTGTTGGAATAAATGATATTTTTTTTTACTAGTGGCAAGTCAATTGTCTTAGTCAATTACATGTACAATGTGACGTTGCTAAGCCAAGACTCGACTCAATTTAAGCTAATCATAAAATAACATAAACATAAATAAAATAAAAGGAACGGGATGGTAGTCCGTATATTTTTTTTTCTTTTTTTTTTCTTTTTTTTTGCATACATTCTTGCCCTACCATCCAGAATAATACGTCATAAGGGACTCGGTTCTCCCCTTACACTTGAACTTTTACATACTTTACATGTAACTATTCTAATGACTCGAATTAAGATAATCAAAACACTTGGAGTACTTTAAAACATTTTTGCACATATGGGGGTAATAATTGACGTTCTTCCCCATTACGCCATAACACTAGTACTTTACCCATGAGTCCCAATCGTCCCAAAACAATATGTACATGATATGACTCGACTTAGCAACCATGTAACCAATTAGACAATTAACAAAGGGTTTAAACAAATGTTGTAACAAAAATGCACTGAAGATGAGTGCATACAAGGAAGGCTAAGGCGATTTGGGGGTGGATTGTAAACAAATTCTTCCTTTATGTAAAATGCTTAAAGTTAGAAACGAAAAAGATAGGCTCTGAGGGGTGTACTAGGGGTATCGTGTACTAAATATGAGTACATCGCTAAGGTGTGGGAAAATTACTTGACCAATGAAGTCAATGTAATTATATAAAAATAGGCTTAAAAACATTGGTCATCCTAATGCCTCTTATCATGTAGTAATCCAACTACACGAATGTAGTCTCACTTGTGGTCTTGGAATGAATCACTAACGCAAGTTTTAGAATCTAAATACTACCGGTACACTCATAAGCACTAAGGCTTTTCCTAACAAATCTAGGGGCGAACCTCACATATTTGGGGTGGAAATTTTTTTTTTGAGTGGTACGGTTTTTTGTGCTAGTCATATAACTCCTATCCATGAGACGCTTATTAAGACTAAAGTTTCACTCCTATATGTTGCAAAAAATTTTAAATTTGGTGCTAAAATTGCCCTAACAAATATTTCTCTCAGTTTTATTACACATTCACTATTAAACAAACAAAAATCAAGTGCAATTGTAATCTCTAAGGTATCTTCATTTACCCCCCTTTACACTTAAGCCGAACATTATCCCCAATGTTCAATTAAAAGATGTAAAAGTAAAGAAAATAAAAGAATAAAACAAATACTCCCCTGATTCGTTTGGTGTGGATGAGGTGGTAACATGGTTAAATCCTCCTCCAAGTGAATGTAAAAACTTCAAGATCAAAGCAGCGCCAAAAACTTAAAACTTGATGCCAAAAACTTGACCATCCATGTACATCTTCTTGTCCAATATAACCTGTTAAACCTGAGAAAACAATCACGGCAAACTTCGCGTAAAATAGGCGGTAAATTCTATATAAGATAAAATCCTAGAAAGCAAGTAAAGATATAATGCTTGTGGAATGAATGTTTGCAGATTCCTGGAGTTTATAAAATACGGATTTTACGAAACTTTACAATTTCGGCAGAAAAACAAAACTTGCAAATTTTTTCCAGAAAATAATACCTGGCGTCGTCAGGTGATGCCTGACGCCGTCAGAATTGATCTAACAGAATACTTATATTTTGTTTCCGAAAAATTTCTAGAAAAACCTATGTTCTAATTCCTGGAATTCCTGCAAAATAATCATTATGACTCGATACAAGCATTTGACTCACACAAATACTAATATGTATGTTTATATCTCATTGTTATCGTTCATGTCCAATTCATTCTTTTAAACAAATTTGAATTTCCCTTACACTTATCTTTTGCAAAATACCTTTATATGTAGTTAAGACGAAGTTAAAAACAAAATAAAGCATTTTCACAATTTATTTTGAAACATGAACCATAAACAATAAAAATAATTCATACATACTGAAACAAATAAAATCAAATAAACAAATAATCAAACAAATAAAGCTTGGGTTGCCTCCCAAGAAGTGCTTTTCTTTATTAACGAGTCTTGTAGCTAGACTCAAAGTCACGCTCTATTACGTGACCTCATCTCTCAGAATGATGTATCCATTATTGATAGATCCCTTTCTATCATTGGGTTAACGTCTCAATCGTTTTACATTCACAGTCATCTTTCCTCCTATTTCATTAATCAGGACTACTGTTCTGTTTGGGCATAAGCAGTTGATTGTGAATGGTCCATACCAGCAGGATTTTAGTTTATCGGGAGGTAATTTTATTCCTGAATGGCTCAAGAGTACCAAATCTCCTTCCATTAATTTGGTAGGATTCTCCATCTGCTGATTGCACTCAAATTCAACATAATTTCTATCTTCATTTTCGCATTTCTCAAACTTAGCTTCTCTGTAGTTCTTAATCTTTGCCTCCCATGCGAGGACTTTTTCTCGAACATGATTACGAGGTGTGTCGACGTTGCCCTTAAGCCTCCTTTCCATCATGCACTCTCTTACATAGCGTGGGGTCATAGGAAAGTGAATCCTTCTTTGTCTTGACTTAAGTTCTATTTCCCCTTTGTCGTACTTAATGACCGCCCTCGCCGTAGTAAGAAATGGTGCTCCAAGAATTATTGGCATACACTCGTTTTCTCTATCATCAATGGCCATGAAATCAACGGGATACATGAAACCTGCTACGTTTACTAACGCATCTTCTGCAACTCCTAAAGGGTATACGTAAGAGTGAAAAGCAAAGGAAAGCCTAACGCGGGTAGCACCTGGTATTTCTTTAGTTAGCTGGACATAAATGGTTAAGGGCATCAGGTTTACCTCTGACCCTTGGTCGGCGAAAGCATCTAAATATTTCAATTCCCCAATGCTAACTGGTATCTCGAAATTATCATGAGCCATTTGCTTTGTAGCCACTTTTTGCTTAAGCAGCCTCTCGTACACCGGCCCCCAAGGTAATGTATCATACTCATCTTCTTCTCCTTTTTCTTCTCTAGAGACCCTTGTAGATGGGCAGTTACGTCAGTCGCCCTTTATCCAGTTAGTTATGGTTTTCTCATTAATACCATGTTTTAGATAATACCCTAATGGTTGAGACTTTGGTGGTTCCTCGATTGTCCGTGCACTAAGGGTTATTTTCTCCTCCTCATTGTTGCCTTTACGGATAATGGAAATAGAGTTAACAAATCTGGTGGTGGGGGTGTCACCTTCTTTCCTCACTAACACCTTTTCTGGCGTTTTTGTTTTTGTGTACTGATGCAGATTTTACCAACCAGGTTTTAATATTTATAAATGTCTCGTTTACCTAAGGTCTACCTAATGCACTATCGGGCAGTGTACCTGGTCGTGTATTGTATAGCTAGTTGGTAAAGCCGAGGTCGTCCCAAGAGCTAAGTGTGTGAAGTTTATCTAAGTTTAGTGTCGCGTGTAAAAGGGGGTTTTATAAGTTGAAAGATTAATTAACTAGAAATGTAAATAACAAAACAAGTAAATAAATGGAAGAAGATCAGTTAAGAGAGATAGTGCTAACCTAATTACTATTCTTGTTATTATTATGATTAGTTTTCTATAAGTGCATCCTATCATATCGTCTGGGGGTTACATTCATTTAGGATCAGAGGGTTAAATCACCTAAATCTATCTTACACCTTGTCCTATCCACGACTATTGTAAAGCCGAGGGTTCATCGGGTGGCGTGAACCTACGAAGATGCAAGATTCATTAAGTACCTCTACTAACATGGACAAGTCTAGCGAGATGCGGCATGGTCAGATCTTACACCCCCTCTAATTCCGTTAAGCTGGTATGTGCTATTTTACACATACTTTTGACCTTAGTTTAAGTGTTATAAAGACCAAAAACTAACGTTAAACGCCAAAGATATCGTGTTTTTGTGTTTGTGACTGTGCAGGAACGGATATTGCATAAATGACATCTAAATCAACCTAAAAGCCTGAAACGAGCACAAGNCATTGCCCTTAAGCCTCCTTTCCATCATGCCCTCTCTTACATAGCGTGGGGTCATAGGAAAGTGAATCCTTCTTTGTCTTGACATAAGTTCTATTTCCCCTTTGTCGTACTTAATGACTGCCCTCGCCGTAGTAAGAAATGGTGCTCCAAGAATTATTGGCATACACTCGTTTTCTCTATCATCAATGACCATGAAATCAACGGGATACATGAAACCTGCTATGTTTACTAACACATCTTCTGCAACTCCTAAAGGGTATACATAAGAGTGACAAGCAAAGGAAAGCTGATGCGTGTGGATTGCAACACGCACTACGTTTTACCTCTCGAGGGATCTCGAGAAGCTTGCAATCCCCACCAGGCAGTGTACCTGACCGATGTAGTATAGTGTAGTGGCAAGTACCGGGGGATTGATCGTTCTCTCGCAGGGAATAGTGTTCGTTAGGCTAAAGGCTACTCTAATCTAGGTCTAAGGGTGGAGGAAGATTCTTTTTGTATTTTTATGTTTTATGAAAGCAGTAAAATCTCTGGTTTTGGAGGATAGGGCGGAATAGTTGCTAGTCAACTAACCCAAATTATCTACTTCTAAGCTACTTATATTTTTGTATTTTTTTGTTTTAGTGAAAATCAGTGGTGGAGAATAGTGTTTACTTAGATTTCATTACTCCCTAACTATCTTTTACCATGTAATTAGTATGTTGAGTTTGCATGGATGACGGGTGTATTCCTAACAAGTCGTAGGGAGTGCGTTCAATTCCCTAACTCTATAAGTTCCTACCTCACTCTATGACGATACGTCAAGCATCCTATCATGAGCTCACCGATAAAAACCTATGCATGAAATACTACCTTAAAATCGATAACGCACATACGATTCACGTTTCTAAAGACGTTCAAGCTTGTTACCGTATAGGAGATTAGCCAGTTTTCTCTAGTCTAACGTAGATGAAACATTCA
>LBNU01037281.1:12783-39818 GCA_014162995.1 Artemisia annua | reverse complement strand
CGACCTAAATGAACAAGACATTACTTTTGGTTGGTACGATGAAGATCTACTATCGTTTAGAGACACAAACAACTCTCCTTACAAACATGCGCGCAAGTCAAGAAGGATGCCATCTTCTTCATCATTGGACGATTTGAAGCAAACATATAAAGATTTGGATCTTCAGTTGGCTCTATAAGTTCATATTCGACTATGTAACCATCCAAATTTTTTAAACTATTTTGTTGACCACAAATTAATCTTAGGGTATAGCATCTCTTAATCAGATTTGGTAATAAGTATGGATGTCTAAGAGAAAAAGATTAGATTCTTCTCAAGAATTCCATCAATTTTCTCGTTATCTTGTATCAACAACTTAATGCATATGCAAATAGTATGGTTTTTTTGGGTTTTCAAAGAGGATGAACATCAATAACTTTGTTGTAACTGGAATGATTCAACCTTTTTCTTTTGTCTTTAGATTGATCAAAGCTAAGATAAATATAAATTAAATCTCTTTGTTAAAAAACACATCATAACTACTACTCTTATTTAATGGTAACTTATTGCAATTAATTACATTACGTACGTAGTATTACAAAAAGTTACATATATGTTGCTTGATTATAAGGGTTTGGTTAGCAAGGAGCCAAAGGGAAGACATATATTTTCTTGGTACACTTTTTGGACAACTTAAATTTGAGATATATTTGACGACCAAATAATAAAATGCACCCTTTGGAATAGTTTTGTGATTTTATTCAGATTTTACAAGTATAGTCGTTTAGTTTGTACGAATTTTGCATGCACACACGCATACCGACAAATGTTCCATGTTTAAATTGTTTATTTAGGTTATACACATAAAATATTCCAATGAAAGCATCTGAAAAAGTCAAAATATGTTAGTTTGTCCAAGTACACAATCTAATCCTTTTGTGTTTTGTGACCTCATCACCTTCTAGATATCTTACTTCTGATATTTTTCTAACTCTAGTTAATAAAGTTAGTAGAGGTTATTGGAAGCAACTTAATATCAGAAATTTGTTTATTCCAAACAATACTATTAACTAATTCAACAAATATAAAAATAGTTATGACATTGCTTTTAGCTATTTGAATATATTATACTTGATTTTCAGAATCTAATATAATCCTCAGCTACAATTAATTAACTAGAATTGATTTGTGTTCCATGTGATTTACCTGACAATATATCTATCTTAATTATGTACACTAGTTATGTTTAAATGATTATAATGCGCAACTTGTGAAATTCATGACGTTGAAGGTTGAAGTTGGATTACCATTTAAGGGTTTTTTAGTCCTGTGATTAGACATTTACGGGGTTTCTTAACATATCTAAACTTGTGTGCGCCAAGAAATGTTAGTCAAATATAAATCCTTAAATATATACATTTCTATATAATGTTAAAACAAATGAAATTTAGAAAAATATTTACATCAACAAATACTTAAATATGGTAATATAAGTTTATTATGTTGCATATTAGGTGGTGAGTATCGGCGGAAATTAAGAGTATCAAATATTTATATTTTCGAAATTGTGGTTAAATGTTTCGTTTACAAAATGGATATGTTTATTAGGTGAAACTTTAGCTTATAAATAATCATCGAAGGAAAGTATATGGCTTTAAAGTATAATATCGAAAGGAATAGGAGTACGTGTAGATTATTAGTAATTTCACAATTTTCACTTTAAAATTTTTTAGAAAATGTGTTTTCTTTTTATTTATAGTAGATATATATGTGAATCACAAGTTAAACAATCTATAATTAATTGGAAACCAAATAAATTCAAGTTTACGTTAAAACACTCGGAAGAACTTATGCATGTACGCCAAAAAAGCAAGAAAAAAATTTACATTATATACTTTATGTTTGTTGAAAACATAATATATATCCTAGAAAATATTTTATTCATTACGTGTAATGGAGCATGGTTTAACTATATATATGAATAACTTATCCTTTATGAGTTACGTACGTAACTTACTGAATCTAATATTGTTTGGTTAATTATTATTAGTAACTTACTAAATCTAGTATTGTTTAATTTGGTTAATTACTAGTAACTAGTAAGTAGTAATCAAAGACGTCACTTTATCTAGTCATTTATAATAACATATAATTATTTTCATTTCGGAGTTTGGTCTTGGGATAAAATCTAAAGCGAGGCTAACACGGGTTCTTCACTTGTTTAGATGCTCGAAGGACATCGCTTTATCTAGTCCGAAGAAACCTACACGTAATTTATCCGGGAGCAAAACTTTTACTTCAACAGATATCGAGGTTTAGTATTTAGGTGGAGTGGTTATGAAATTGCGCTTGTTCTTTTATTTATATATTTATCCATTTATGTTTGTGTGTGTATTTTGACTTGGCTAGATTGGCGGGTTCGATAATATTCATTTGCGAAACCCGAAAGTAACAAAAATATGAAAGTCATAGCTAAATTATCATAGTATTCAATAAAACACTACAATCGATCATATCATTATTTTCTTATATCACTCTCAAGCGTGACTCGTCTTTTTCTGTATTAGTTTTGTTATCTTAATGCAACATTTCCAAACTATATTACTCAAACGCATCAAACGGTAATGTTACCGTTTTACTTTTTTTTTAGTTGGTTGTAATGGTCAAATGGGTTCCACATCCCTCGTCGCTTTCCCATCAACGAAAATCGAACCGACGCACCACCGTCGAGGTGGTGCCCCCGGTGTCAGTTTTTGAAGCTCATTGGTTTGAAACCGATGAGTGCCGTTGGGAGTGGTCTTACAAGTACTCATAACAAATTAAAATTTGATACCGTATACTGAAGTATGGCCTTCAATTGTAAATCTTGAATAGGTTAAAAATATACCAAGATTCACACACGCACAACTTTTAGAGTTTTAGTACATAAAGATCGAAATCTGTTATTTATTTAATAAGCAACGAATTACATCATACACTTTCACAAAACACAACTTAAGTACTAACGCGCGCGCGCACACAAACCATTAATTAGCAACAACATACAAGACGCACCAACTTATTAAACCCTTTCTTTGATCATGAGATACGAAATAGCCAAAGCAACGAAACCTCCAACCATTGCGGATGGAGAAACCATGGTGGATGCAGATGGTGCAGCAGCTGGGCCCATGTACATGTTGGGATCCATTCCGGGATCCATTGCACTTGTTGCAGCCACCATGGCAACTAAGCACACGACAAACACGATTGCTGAAGACCTCAAAGCCATTTTTCTTGCTAGTAATGGTAAAGTTGTTGGATTTTAATAGTGGTTGTGATTGAAGGGTAATAGTATTGTAGTTATATAGAGGTGTTGATTTGGGCTGTGAGCTGGCATTGGCTTTGTCGATCGATGATGACGGGCTGCTGCCGTGAAAACCCAAGCTAAGAGTCACGGGGGTTGTCATTTACGTTGGTTTCTATGGCTTTCAAACAAATTAGAGGCGACACATGTATTAATCACCGGAGATTACAAAACTTATTTATTTGATTACACTAACAGTTGTATGTTTTGTTGTTTGTGAGCAAACTAAACTAGACGTTGTTGTAAACAATTTTATAAGACGTTCTTTTATCTTTGTGTAACTTATAATAAGTTGATGCATGAACGATTTGACCCAAAATATAGTGCTCGATCATCCACTCATGTTGAAATGAGTAATGGTGCGGCGAGTTTGATTACCAAAAATAAATTATTTGCTATACCTCTAAAAGAATATATGTGCAACTAAAGATATTTTATTATTTGCCATTGACTATTGTTTCTAAACAAAGAGTATGGATCTAGTGAGAAGAATTAATAAAATGAGAAGAGTGAGAAAAAATTATAGCCACATATTTCAAATAAGGAAAGAGAAATAATAGGAGATACATCTATTTTTCATGGATGCATCTAATATTTGTGGTTATAGTTTCTTCTCATTCTTCTCATCTTAATTATATTTCTCATTTGATCCTAAGTCTCTAAACAGAATCAATAAAAATCTTATTGTATATCTCTAAAGAATATGTTAACTGCCCGCTCTTTGATTGCAACTATATCAAATATTTTATTTCTAACCGATCTTAGGCATGCATGACGAAGAGTTTATAATAGAACATGTGTTTTATTAATTGGGAAGAAACTTTTTTCCTGCGCCTGTTATTCATGAAGCAAACTAACAGAAAAATACAACAAAAAGAAAATATATATATATATATATATATATATATATATATATATATATATATATATATATATATATATATATATATATATATATATATATATATATATATATATATAGTTTCATTCATGAAACTAACTGACAACAAAGTATATTCAATGTTTGTTATTCTTGAAACAAACTGACATAAAAATACAATTAAAAAAAAATCAAAACACTATTAGGGGGATAAGGTATATTAATCATCAAAATTCTATTGCTGAGTTTTCTAAGTAAGATGATTTGGGAAATACATCATTTCATGAGCTCATACATTTATGTTTTAGACGTTGTTGGTTACAAAAAGGAGATTATAAACTAGTACAGTATCATTTTTATGCATTATTATGGCAGTAGCCACTGCTAGCATTGCCCATCAACGTTGCCATCTCAGCATCATTGGGTCATCATGACAAAACTTTGGCAACAATTTTGTTCCTTAAGGCTGGATGTAATAGGAGACCTTGACTCGGTTGATCAAACCCGACCTGGTCGCCCCTATTACACTTGTGGTCCATGAATCGGTCGCCTAGGCAAAAAAACGAGAAGTGAGTCGTGTATATGACCGACTTGTGTGTTCATTTGTATGTGTGAGTATGTTATAAAAAGTATGTTTGTGGGTATGTTTCTTGCGTTGTGGGTCGCCTTATTACACTAAGTTGGTCAGTAAATAGTTTATGAGAGAAAATCTAGATGTCAGAAGAGACGAAGATCGTCTAGAGATCTTTATTACACCGAGTCTAATGGTCAATGTACAATTGTACACCACTAATCACTTTCATAACTCAAAAGAGAGAGCGTTTTTCTTTGTGGGCAGGACCCCAAGCTTGTAGACCACGAGACCAAGATCACCTCTATGCCAACTCATTATTAAATACAATTTAGCCCAAACATTTTAAGCCCATCATCACCAAAACTTATAGTAGAAACCATACTCTTACAATTCATTTCTCCTTCACCATCATCAGACACACCATCTTCACCTCACTCCTATCCATTTTCCCCCAGTTTCACCATCTTCACCTCACTCATGGATTTCACTTCATCTCTCGCTAACCCTAACCGCACCATAACCACTATAACTACAACCGGTGCCGCTGCTTCTATACTGCTTCAACGCCGCTTATTCTTCTCCACTCCAGTGCAACACGCCATTTCACAACGACGTCGTTTCCACTTCAAAACACTTGCGGTTAAAAATGCTTCTGGAAGGTCCGGAAGAAGCCGGAGAGCTTATACGGAGTCGCAAGCGGAAAGTGTACCGGTGCCGGTGAAGGAGATTGCTTCGTTCGTGTTACCGGTTGGATCGTTCGTTGTCGTTACTTTTGGTATTGCTGTTACACTGTTTCTTCTTTTATTCTGTTTATATGTTAGTTTGTTATGAGGCGATTGAATGTGAATTGGTGAACTTGCTACTTATTATTCTGCTTGAATTGTGAATGCGAGTAGAGTTAGGTTGCGTGTTTTGAGTATCGAAGTTTGTTACGGTTTTAGAAGCGTTTTTTGATTCGTTACAAGTAAATGAGGTTTGTTAGGTTCGGAGAGTTTAGTAAAGGATAAGGACATCGAAATTGTATGATAATTATTATGATGATGCTGTGATGGATGAGGTTGATGAGACGTGTAGCGTGATTAGAATTAGGTTACGTGTTTTGAGTATCGACGCTTGTTACGATTTTAGAAGCATTTTTTGGTTTATTATAAATAGATGAGGTTTATTAGGTTTGGTGAGCTAAGCTAAGTAAATGATAATGACATAGACATTGAATGATGGCGTGTAGTGTGATTCGGTTGTATTTTCCAAAGTGTCTATCGGATAAAGGAAATTGTAGAGTGTAGAGGTGGATAGTCGTGAGCCGTGGTTGGTGATATAATGATGAATGATGGCCTTAAATATGAATAAGTGGATTATGTAATGTATGGTTTAGTGTTGGTTGCATACTTGCAGACAGGGGAGGCCCGGAGGGGGTGCAAACCCGATTCCCGCACAGGGCACGTTTCCGAATGCGGCACAAATTTTTGGAAATTTTTTAATATATATTATATATATATATAATGTAAAAGTGTTATAATAGAGCTTCACGAATCATCGGTTAACTACTATGGTATGTATTTTTAATACTATGATTTTGTTATGGATATAACTAATTGTTATAACATTAGTTATCATTTATAAAACAAAATAAAATTTGCTAGGAGTTGGGGGCATTTTTTTTGGCTCGCACTGGGTACTCAAATTCTCAGGGTCGCCACTGCTTGCAGATTAATAGTATCAGGTTTACCGAGTGAAATGAAACTTAGGGGCAGATATGTTGTGGTTTATGAGCATTGAGTTGCACAAGGTTTAATTTGCTGAGCTTAGTAATTGCGAATAGCTTGAGTTGATTTTTGGTTATCCATGATATGGAAATTTGTATGAAGATGAATGAGGTTGTTGACATGTTTAACATGATTTTGATGTGTTGTTTGGAAGTCTGTGTAGGATTAAGGAAATAATGGTGGATCTTGTTTATACTATGATGCCGGAGTTTGATTATGGTCGAATTAGTGGTAGGCCGAGTTGGTAGTATGACTTGGCGACTAGAATTTATGTTCATTGTACATAGGAAAGTATTTTTCTCTAGATTTGAATTATGATATCACCATTTCCCTCCGTTATACAAGTCCTGATTATGCTGATTCTGTTTGATACTGTCATTTGTAAGGAACTACCTCATTCACATTATAACAAAATTACGTTTGTAAAATCATAGTATATACTTACTAGAGGGTAATGTATAGTTAACAATTGTTTCATAATTTGTTATCATATATAGCGATATCTTTTCTTTCCCTCTTCTTTATCGTTTCTTTGTTTCTTTATTTGTTTTTTTTCGTAGAAGGTAATGTTTCTTGTATAGACATTTAAGAGAACTAATCTAATTGTTCCAACAATAGAAACTTCCCAATGGTTCACTAATTGATGTATTCAGCTGACAGTTATGTGGAAATTGGTGGAGAAACTGATGATGCCCAAGAAGTCAAAAGCTCCAGGGACGGAGAACAAACCAACTGAAGGAGGAGTGAAGTGGTCTTTTGCCGCTGGGTCAAACTTATTACCTAATTTTGGTGCAAAGATAGAAAGGGAATCCAAACTCCGACTCCATGATTTCGCCAAAGAACTTAGGTCATTCAGTATTGTTGACATGTCAGGTACATTCAAATAAAAACCATATACAATGTCATGAGTCAGAAATATTCTATAAACATTCTTTTACATCCTCCATAATTTCCAATATTTTAACAATTTACCATTTTTGCAGGTCGCAACTTTGGAGATGAAGGAGTATTTTACCTTGCAGAGAGCTTAGCTTATAACCAGGCAAGATATTCCAATAATCATGTCTAAAATTCTATTCTGCATAATTTATCTCATTGTACATTACACTATGATGCTGTTATAATGTATGCAATTCTTTTGGTGGTGGGTAGTTGTGGCTTACATTTGTTATTGGGGAGTTCTAGAAGATCTATTGTTGCTTTTTATGGTAGTTTGCCATAATACGCTTCCTAAAATGTTGCAACTAAATTATATATTCTGTAATGTTAAATAATGAATGGTTAGGCTTAGTACAAATCATGAAAAGACATTTGCTGAGTTGCATACTATAATTGATTGTGAGTTTATTGAATGTGAAAGCTTTGAAGTGTACTTGACCATCGTCAATAGTTTCTTTGCTTAAACTCATCAATTAGGCACTGAAGAATCCTTCCGTCAACCTATTTAGGGGGTTTCCCATGTATTTCATAATTTCACAAATGCATCCAAATATTACCTAAAAGTTCTATAGGATTCTTCATTTCTCTTTTTGCTTAACAAAGTAATTATTCTCATTCCTCAGTACCCTTGTATTCAAGGTTCTAGATATTATGATTTAATTGATCATTGTGTGAACTATGAAAGTAGATCAACATCCAATATGCGTCTTGTTAAGAGTTTTATTGAATCAAAATATGGGCATGTTGTAGGGACTTACATTTTAACCACTGGCTACATATATATATATATATATATATATATATATATATATATATATATATATATATATATATATATATATATATATATATATATATATATATATATATATATATATATATATATATATATATATATATATATATATATATATATATATATATATATTTTTTTTTTTTTTTTTTTTTTTATTTTTTTAATTGCAACATTTCACTTTAGGGAAAAAGTTTTAGGATGAAATTACTCTTTCTCCCGACAGGCTTTACAAATCCGTTTTGGCCCATCTTTTTGTATCACTGTTGACTGATAATTGGACAATTGAATAATAGCCTTACAATCATTCTGTAACAGAGAGATGGAGTGAGTACCATTTCTATTTTTTGAGCCATGCAAGAACTAGACACAAAGCCCAAAAATTATGTAATAATGATGTACCATAATGAGTTTCACTCCCAAAGATTTATTTTGAGTTCTAATGATATAGTTGCTACTTGCTAGTTTACTTTGTCCCCCTGGCTTGATGTACTAACTGCGGCTTGATGTACTAACTGCGGTCTTGCTTAATCTTTTTCCAGGTTGCCGAAGATGTCAGTTTTGCTGCTAATGGAATAACTGCTGAAGGAATTAAAGCTTTTGATGGTATTCTGCAATCGAATATTACCCTAAAGACTCTCAACCTATCAGGGAACACTATTGGAGATGAAGGAGCTAAGGTGAAGTAATCTGTTACATTGTTAGTATTAAGGAATCATAATATCTAATTTTGTTTCTGCTCTAGTTCTTGCAAATGTAAATCTTGTGAAAGAGTTGTAAGGCATCCCTATTCTACTTTTAAGCTTTCACATATGGACATATTACTGCTTTATTTATTGATTTATACTGCTGTTTAATAATACAGATTTTGGATGTATATAATCATTTAATAGCATATGATGTTCTCTATGCAGATTTTAGCTGATATACTGGTGGATAATACTGGAATTCTGAAGCTCCAGCTAAATAGTACTGGCCTAGGGGACGATGTTAGTTCTCTTCTAGAATTTTAAGTTTCCAAAAAAAATTTCTGGTAATATTTAATAGCCTCTTGGTGTATGTCCATGTTGCAGGGAGCAAAGGCTATTGCGGAGATGCTAAAGAAAAACTCAACCCTGCGTACTGTTGAACTAAACAACAATTTGATTGACTATTCTGTGAGTCTTTGTTTTATCATGTTTATATGAGCGCGTAGTTTTGAAGTTAATTGCATATTTCTTACATTTTATTTGGACTTGGAGGCAGGGATTTTCAGGTCTTGCTGAGGCACTTCTCGAGAATAAATCGTTACAGAGCTTGTATCTAAAGTGAGTAAAAGATCTTGTGATATTGTTTCACCATTACTGTTTCCTCCGTATTTACTTATGCCAGCATGCTTTATTATGTAACTCACAACATGTTTTTTGATCCTAGTGGGAATTATGGTGGTGCTTTAGGGGCTTCGGCACTTGCTAAAGGGCTCGAGGGTAACAAAGCTTTAAGGGTACTTATCTTGTCTCCGTGTAACTTTTTTGTATGAAATGTGATATGTTTGCTTTAGTTCTTTTATCACATTCTTCATGATGCTATATGAACCTGAATTCGTAACTTAATGTACAACATACTTAAATATGCAGGAACTTTTTTTGCATGGGAACTCCATAGGGGATGAAGGAGTTCGTGCATTAATAACTGGCTTATCTTTGCATAAAGGTTTTTTTCTTGATGCACAGTTCTCAATCCTTTTTAATATGCATTAATTCGTTTCTGTGCATTTATATATAATATTGTGTTAGCCTGACATGTATAGTTTCGTAAGCAGGGAAACTAACAGCTCTTGACATTGGCAACAATATGATAACCTCAAAAGGCGCATTTCATGTTGCGGAATATGTCAAAAGAAGCAAATCCTTGTTGTGGCTTAACGTATACATGAATGACATTAAAGATGAGGTATACATCCCTTGGTAGTTATAACTTGTAGTATGTGTTTATCTCCAATTGGTATCATGCTATTGTTTAAATGTTCTTATTTTAAGCATTGACATAATTAAACATGCATCAGGGAGCTGAGAAAATAGCTGAGGCTTTAAAGGAGAACCGCTCAATAACAAATATAGACTTGGTGAGTGTGAAAATACAAAAAACCTTGTTGGAAGTAAAAATGTCGATTATTTGAAATAAGTATACGCGTTTTATACTTCAGGGAGGAAATGACATACATGCTAAAGGGATTACTGCAATAGCTGAAGTTCTAAAAGACAACGGTGTGATAACAGCAGTAAGTTTTTTGCCAATCTTACCTGCTCCTTTTGTTGCAATGCTTCGCTTTTAAAAGCTTTGTTGTTTATCTATTTGCACGCAAAATGTGTACGATGTGCAGGTTGGGTTGACCCATGTTTTTTTAATTAGTTCAATAAACAAAGGGGCTGTTTCTTTTTTTTTTTATGGGGAAGGAATAGTGGGGTCCACATCTATATTAGCATCTTAATGGGGAGAGGTTAGTATTTTTTGGCTTGTGGATATAGAAGAAGTAAGGGAAAACTAGTGGGTCCTACTTAAAAAGAAATATTATTAAATATTATATGGACCCACTCCTTAGCTAAGGGAAAAAAAAGAAACAAAACCTGTGTGTCAAAGAGGACCCGTTTCCTTTTAAGCTAATTGTCACCTATACTGCAAGGTTATCAGTCCTTGTATTTTTAGTATATAATCAGATATTGCAATTTCATGAGGTCTGCTATCTTAATTTGTTAAATAGCTGAAGTAACTTAATCTCTCCCTTTCTAACGCACACAGCTTGAACTTGGTTATAATCCCATGGGACCAGATGGTGCAAAAGCTTTGTCAGATGTTCTCAAGTTTCACGGAAATATTAAAACTCTCATGCTTGGTTGGTGTAAGGTAAATCACATGCAGCAAGTTATTTATCGAGCTTTATAATCTTAAGAAATCTTACATGATCAATCTCATTCAAACACATTACAGATTGGACCAAAGGGTGCTGAGTTCATAGCAGATACTTTGAAATACAACAATACAATTTCAACATTGGACCTACGAGCCAATGGGCTCAGTGACGAGGTTCATATCCGTGTATGTTATTTTAATCAGTTTCTAAGATCGGCAAGTTAATAGCAAGTTACTCGTGCAGGGTGCTAAGTCCCTGGCTCGCAGCCTGAAGGTGGTCAATGAAGCTCTTGTGTCACTTGATCTAGGATTCAATGAAATTAGAGTAAGAACCACCTTTCCTAGAGTACTTTCACTACTGACACTTTCCATCTGTAGACGCTTACTTTTGAACTTTGATCATCGTTTGTACTTTTTGCACTAATTTTGATTGGATTTGGTAACAGGATGAAGGAGCTTTCTCAATTTCTCAAGCACTGAAAGCTAACGAAGATGTGAGACTAGCATCTTTAAATCTTGCTAGCAATTTCCTCACAAAGTTAGGACAGGTAATTCATCACTTCTTCTTTTCCTTATTATTCCCATAATGTTGTTTGATGGGATAGATGATCAGCAGCCGGTCAAATCCTACATGATATAGTTTTTCCTGGATATGTCAAATATGATTACCAATTAATGGCTAAATATAGGGCGGACCAAATATAATTATGAACAATATATTTAAGTTTTTATGCATTAAATATACACTTTAAGCGACTCTTTTGACTAGTTCTTCTGAAAGCTATGCTCTTATTACCCTTTAAAGAGATAACAACCTGAAGTGACTTATTCATTAGTTATAATTGGGTAGAGAACAAATTGCCACTCTAGTTTTCCCATATGCTAAAACATGTTTTGTTATAACTTATACACGTTCAGCAATTGATAGCTGACCCTCTTATTTCACTTGCTTTTTCCTGAACCTAAAGTAAACGTATAAATTTGTGCAGAGTGCTCTAACCGATGCAAGAGACCATGTGTTCGAGATGACAGAAAAGGAATTAAGTATTGCGTTTTAGTCATCTTAACAAACGGAAATTGTATACTGAGAAGTGTGTTGTTCAGTTCAGTAAGCATTCAGAAAGTATATCATAAACTTGGAGCGAGTGGGCATCCCTCAACTGCAGGGATGTTAAGGAATTTTGTTAAAAGATGGCAGCTAGTGTCATTGAGGAACTTCCTGTCATTGATTTTTGTTCGCTTCATTTATGACATAGTCGTAACTAGTAAGCACAGGGTTCGATCATTATATAGTCATCTTTTGCTAAGGTACACTTGCTTTAAAATCGTGAATCTGTATGCTAAAGCATGTTGTCGTTCCTGCTCCGTCAAAAGCAGACAAGCATTGGGTCATTTGTTTGTGTGTTGATCTTCACATGACATCCGAAACCCGACAAACTAAGTGCTCTACAAGTTTTATATAAACTACATATATACTAGAACCAGAATATTGATTTTCTTGTGGATTAGATGTTAAATGCCACAGTAGAGGTGTCATCTGAACATGAAAAATGGCTAGTTCTATAGAAAATTTAACTAGTTTTATTCACTTAAAAACATATTCCGCTAACCAGATATTGGCTGGTTGTGTGAATGTGTAATATTGTATGAATATTGGCGTACGTGTCAAGTGATGAAATAAGAAAACAAGCATTGGAAATTGGATTCCGGCTTTCAGTGCTGGACCACAGCTAATTCCAGAACTGGATAGACATTGCCGATCCTGAATCTGCCGAATCATATTTTTCACTTGCAGGTTGACTTTTAGTAAAGTTCAACCCAATTTTGGATCTCAATTCTCAAACAATACCAGCAACTTGTAATTTACGCCTCAAAACCATATGAATATACCCGTTAATATGTCAACATTTGAGTTTCGTTTCAGACAATTCATTTACTTAAACATGCATTTAAAATACGCAACATACATATGTTCATTTCCTCAGACAAGTGATCATGTTTAAGAACCTGGTATAAAATCATACAGTAATATTTGTAACATAAATACATTTTTCTTCACAAACTTTTCTGTCTTTTATACCGACTAGTTCTCATAATTTAAAGTTACCATATTCAGTGCAAGAGCGTTCACCAAACCTCTTAATAGTATTTGTCATATTGTCAAGTACTCCAGTTAATTAAATAGTTTGGTAAAAAGATACAGTAATCACCAAACAGCTCTTATACATTTTGATGGCAAAAAAACAGCTGGCAAGCAAAGTACTACATACTTCAGTGCATCCATTTTGGACTTTTAGTTTAAATTCATGGGCAGGATACAGCTGGCCATAAGACAAAAGAAGACTTGTGGGCCTGATCCTATTCCCAAGGCCCATTTCTATGCATATATCGACATCATTTTAATTTTTGGTCACGCTATATAAGAACAAGTGTCTTCATTCAAAATCTCCATAAAAAATGGCTTCCTACTCAAATTTGCTGAGTATCCTTCTAATTTCCATCTTTCTTCTTTCTGTTTCCCAGGTACATAACAAACCACCTTAGTACAAGATTTCATTTAAGCATATATAACAATTTTAGATTTAGTGTACCTAAAGCTAGGTGTTACTAAAGGAACAACAAAAGTTGGTTTCTTTTTAAAGGAGAAATCTCAAAAACCCGTATCAATGCTTTGAATTTCCATGTTTGAAAATTCTCTATAGTTGTTAGTTTATTTATTTAGTGCCTTTCATAAAATTTACGGAGTATTTTTATTTTTTAGTGTGACTTTTGTTTTTGGTCACGTAATTTTAATATGGGCTTTGCAGGTTTCCTTTTCGTCATTGACTGAGGATGATACAGAAGCTCAGGCCCAACAGCTTCAGGTTTCTATTGTACACTTTTGACGTTTCGTTCTATATTAAAAAAAATAATAATAAAAAATGTCCACTAATCTTTTTTAATTTTTATTTTGTTTTTATTATAAAACTATGAAAGAGAAAGTATGGAACAAAAATATAAAGTTTTACAAGTCAAAAGTAGTAAAACACAAAAAATACAGAGCATCTATTTAGTAAAGTGGGTAAAACTGTCGAAAAAAGTATGAAACACAAGATTATAAATAGCGCGAGGCGTGACATGACGGCATGACCAAGCCTCACGTCTTAGCGGCCAAGGCGAAGCTTTTGCATTATAAGGCGTGGCATAAGGCCGCACAAAATATGAAAATATTTACTCCCCGTCTTAAAATTATTGTCCATATTTGCTTTTTGGATGTCTCAAAATAATTGTCCACTTTCTTTTTTAAGTAAAAACTAGAGAATATAGTATGAGAATATTCTTTTTGAGTGGTAGAAAACTAAAGCGACCTCACTTTTATTAAACTATTTGATTTTTTCTTTCTCATGACAATAATTTTGAGACGGGGGAGTATTTATTTATATCATATTTCATACATATCGAGTTTACAAAAAGACGTGACATAAGGCGTGACGGTATGATCAAGCCTCACGCGTTTGCGGGACCTTTGTGTGACTTTTAGAACCATGATGAAAAATATAAACTTTCGACAATATAAAAGTAATAAAATACAAAAGATACAGAACAAAAAATAACAAAAATCTGTGTTGTTCCGTCAATAAAATGAATAAAAAGAAGGTAAAAAGGTATATAGAAGTACTAATAACACTATCCAAATTGATTTATGCATTTTACTTTATCACCATCGAGACATCGACATAAAAAATCAATTTTGATGATTAACCAATTATTTAATCATCTAAATTTCAGTCATAATTAATGATTTTGTTTTTTTTTTAAATAATTGCTTGATTCAAACACATCTAGCATCTAGTTCACAACATACATGTTCTGCACATAAAATTTTCAGCTATTTTTATGACATACATAACACGTTGTATGAGTGTATAAATGGTGAATACTAGTTAAGTGTTACTCCACCAAAGGGCTAGGGCTTGTACTGCAGCCTTGTGGTACAAGTACGAGTGTGATTTTCTACTCTAGTGAGTGTGAATTCAAGTCACGTATGAGATAATTGTGTGAAAAAATTTTAGTTAGTATGAAATTTTTAGATGACTTTTAATAAACGAAATGACTGACAATCCAAGTGTGTGCATGTGATTCATAGGTGGTAAAAGGACCAAATCGGAGGCTTTTCGCGTTCGTAGGTACATTTTATGCATTGTCGACATCTTAAAGATATTTATATGGACTATGTGTAATCAGTTTTCTAAGGGTAGCTCTAATGTGAAATATGCAGATTGTGGGAACGCATGTGCAATAAGATGTGGAAAGCATTCAAGACCAAACGTGTGCACAAGAGCATGTGGCACGTGCTGCCAAAGGTGTAAGTGTGTGCCACCTGGCACTCATGGCAACAGAGAAATGTGTGGGAGTTGTTACACTGATATGCTCACTCATGGAAATAAGCCTAAATGCCCTTAGATAGATATGTTTGTGCATCACTTTCAGCTTTTTAAAAGATTGTATGAATGTATGGTGGTGTTGTAATTTTATTGAAGTTATTATGTCGTGTGTACAAGAATGTAAAATAAAAATATTAAAATTAGAATGTTATGTAGTTTTTTGATGTAAGAATGTTATGTAGTTGGTGGTGACTGATGACTCGAGTGTTTAGTTAACTTTAGGACTATGGTTTGATACTCGAGTGTTTTGTTAAATTCCATAGCATTAGTTTTATAACAACTTGTAGACTAAATCAAAATAAATGACGGCCAAAACTTAGGCGTTGTATTAGAGCACCCGGTGTTTGCCTTGGACACCGGTGTTGTTGGCGTATGTGTCCGAAGGACTCACGCCGAACGGATCACCAAATCTGAATGAACCTGATCAATCCATTCGGAACAACGATGATCTCCGGACAAAGTCAAACATGATATATAGAGTATATGACAGTTAATCAGAAGCAAATATGCAGAACAGAACAGAGACCACAAAGGGAAAACTTACAAATATGCTCAGAGATGCCGTCACCCGGCTTGGCAGCATCTGATGAGGACAAAAGCACTTCTCCTATATAAAGAGGAGAAATCTTCACTCTAAGGTAACTAATCTTTAACACACATTTACTTTCACCCATATTTATCTCCATATCATATACTCATTCTCACGCCGGAGTTTGGTCCTGGGATAAAACCCGGGGCGAGACTGACGCGTGTTTCTTTCTTGTAGGAATCCGAAAGAACCAAGGACAATCCGAAGGACACGAAGATCGTCCGAAGGACCCACTTAGCTTGTTAGGTGTAAGTCGCAAGATTTTACCTCAACAGGTGTCGTGAAAAGTTTTTGCCACATTAGCATACTAATGCAATAATAACGACAGTAATACTGATTTACTTTTTCGTTGCCGCAACATTGAAAGGTGGCGTTTGGTCTCGTAAAATATAAATACTGTCTAAACTTTGTAAGTTGACGTTTGGTTCGTAAAATACAAATACAGCTTAAACTTTATAGGATTTTGTAATATAATCCTCAAGAGACCTAGACCTGGGTGCAATCATGAGAGCCTCACGCCAAATCGATGTGGCACGGCGTCAAGCCGGCGCCATCATACCTAACCACATTGTGCATGTGTTTTAACTGGATATGGTGAGACCAAAAATAAAGTTTTGCCTAAGTGATTAGTGAGGGAGTGTTTTGCCTTAAGTGATTAGCGAGGGAGTTTTTTGGTGTTTGAGTGATAAGGGAAGTGAAAAGGAAAAATGATAAGGTGGCATGTCAAAAGTACACGACATAACTTTTAGCTTTGACTTGAGCTACAACACCTCGCCTTGTTAGGTGAAGTTTAAAATACTTGTATTTATATTTAAGGAATACTAAGGTGGCGTTTAGACTGTAATTATAATAAATACATTAAATACCTTTCAATGTAGTTTAGACTGATTTCATCCTTCGTTCGTTCGGCGGAGGCGTAGAGCTATCTAGTTCTGAGAGTGCTCAAATAATAAAACTTTTGAAGCACTTCAGTTAAATCAAGACATAATATAAACAACTTATAATAAGGCATATCTTAATTGAAACTTTAAAATAACTTTGTAATTACCACTGCCCACTGCTGCATAGATGGCTGTACACATGAAACACGTTTCGGGTTGGGCCAACACTCACTCGACATGTTTGGCTCTTTAGAAAACGTGAATACGGTGGAAATTCCCTTCCGGCTTTAAACGGACCACGGGAATACAACTAGTGGTTATCGGATCACAAAGACCCACAGCCTAAAAAGTCTGGCGCAAAATGATTTTTACTTTTTTATTTTCGTCCCACAAAAAGCATCAAATCATCTTTTTTCCTTCTGGTCCTTTCTTACGGGAGGTGACTTCTAGTAGTGTCTCGTACACTCAAACTTGACAAGCACAAAACAAATATCTAACTTTTACACTTTTACAGTTCGTTTTAGTACTTTTATTCTCATAGGGGGTAAAGTAAACCATAGCCATATACGAGGGTGTGCGAGGTGTGCTATTATACATGACCTCAAATTTTTAGGGGCCTCAAAATGTACGCCTTTATATGTTTGGAGCCTCAAAATTCACTTAGAACAAACATTGTTAACGTTGTACAATTTTATATTGTATATATTTGTTAAAACTTAAAATAGATCGTTAAAATACTATGTTATTGTATAAGGATTCGCACAGGGCCTCCATTCGCTCAGCTATGGCACTGGTTTAAGCTCACAGGCTTTGGTAGTTTTGCATTATTCCACGTAACACAAGTTTAAAGTTCACAGGCTTAATTTTGGTAGTTTTGCATTACACGTAACAAAATCCAATAGATTCATGTTTTGGCTGCGTTCTAGTTTTAGTTTTTAAAATCCAATAGATTCACGTTTTAGCCTTTGGTAGTTTTGCATTACACGTAACAAAATCCATAGAATTTAGATTCACGTTTTGGCTGAGTTTTAGTTTTTTAAAACTGCAAAAGTTACATGTTCTCAATATTATCTGATTTTCTCCTATAAATACATCAAGAAACTTACTCATAGTTGTACCAACCAAAACATATGGAGATAAAAGGCCATGTTTTGGTGTTACCATACCCAAGCCAAGGCCACATTAACCCTCTCCTCCAATTTGCCAAAAGACTTGTTTCCAAAGGCCTTAAAGCCACCATTGCCACAACCCACTACACAGTTTCCTCCATCTCGGCCCCATTCGTTGAGGTGGAGCCTATATCCGATGGATTCGATGATGAAGGGTTCGCCAAAGCTAAGTCTGCAGAACTCTTCCTCGAGTCATTCAAATCCAATGGCTCACGTACACTCACTCAGCTCGTCAAGAAACACCAAACCACAAAGGAACCAATAACTTGCATTGTCTATGATTCATTTTTGCCTTGGGCTCTTGATGTCGCCAGGGAAAATGGGATCCTTGGTGGACCATTTTTCACAAACTCCGCAACTGTGTCTGCTATATTCAGCTTGATACATGCTGGGAACTTGAAGTTGCCAGTGTTATTGGAGGATTGTCCGGTAGTGATACCGGGCGTGCCTCCATTGAATTTGGAAGATTTGCCTAGCTTTCTTAACGCACCCGAAAGTTATCCAGCATACTTGAGGATGAAAATGAATCAGTTTTCAAATTTGGACAAGGCTGATTGGATCTTTAGCAACACTTTCCTGTCATTGGAAGCTGAGGTTATACTTGAATACATATGTTTATTATCATATCCGCATAAAAAAAACTCATATCAAGGGTCATTTTTAATTTTTTATCTCTAATAAGAACAAACTTCAATTATCAAATTAAAGGTGTATACGATGTGAAGTTGATTATGGGACCATGCATTTGTTGAGTTTATTTGGAAGATAATTTTTCAGTTACATGCACCTATTATTTGATGATTTGTTAGATGCTTTTTTCTCATTTTGACATACTGATACATCTGTTTCCTTTTTGGAGTTACTAGCTTTGCAAATGTGTTTGTGCAATATATATATTCAGGACCACAAAGTTGTTGAATTATTGAGGATTTGAGATGTGTTACTTACACCTATATACTTGTAACATGTATAAAGTGCTTGTGAATAAATGGATAATGTACTAACAATTATTAATGTTGCTCTGGAAAAAACCGAAAAGTGGGTCTATAAACTCAGTTTTTTATTTTTGACATGTATGTANCTTTGAAAATTCAAAGTGGACAATAATTTTGGGACGGAGGGAGTATATAATTGACAGTAATATATGAAAGTGCATATAATCCATACTAATTATGTTGCCTTTTTGTTTAACATGATCGTAAAAGTAGGTGGTGAAAAGTATGGGCGATCGATGGCCAGCAAAATTTATAGGTCCAATGGTGCCATCATTCTACTTAGATGGAAGAATCGAAGGTGACAAAGGGTATGGTGCAAGTTTATGGAAACCACTTGACCATGGGTGCACCAAATGGCTTGCAACCAAGCCCAAAAGCTCAGTTGCTTTCATATCTTTTGGGAGCATGGTGTCACTATCCCAACAGGAAATGGAAGAAATAGCATGGGGTTTACAAGATAGTGAGCACTACTTTCTTTGGGTGGTCAGGGATTCAGACAAACACAAATTGCCCAAAGGGTTTCTTGAACTTACCACAAAAGATCAAGAAAAGGGTATGATTGTGAATTGGTGCAACCAACTTGAAATGTTGGCTCATGACTCGGTAGGTTGTTTCGTGACACATTGTGGGTGGAACTCAACACTAGAAGGATTGAGTCTGGGAGTGCCAATGGTCGGGGTCCCAAAGTGGGCAGATCAATTGACCGATGCCAAGTTTATAAAAGATGTTTGGCGTGTAGGTGTTAGGGCTAAGGCAGATGGTGTAACCGGGATTGTGACAAGGGAAGAGCTTGTAACGTGTTTGAATGAGGTGATGAGTGACGGGGAGAAGGGTTTGGTGATCAAGAAGAATGCTAGAAAATGGAGGGAGTTAGCTAAAGAAGCGATTAGCGAAGGTGGGAGCTCGGATAAAGCCATTGATGAGTTTGTGGTAGCATTGAAGGACATACTCAAAGTGAAAAGATAGTGTTCATGTTGATTTTAGTGCATGAAGATTCCTGGCGCATTTAACTACGAATAAGATTAGAAATTGTTCTATGCAGATTCGGTTATCATCGTGGGTGTGCATTAATAAGGATGGTCTTGTTAGAGCATTCGCAGCGCATAACTTGACCAAAAGCTTTTTACTGTTTCACAAAGTCTTCCAATAGCTTTTTGGCATTGGGAAAAAGACTTTTTAAGTTGTTTTAGCAGTAGCTTGTAATTCTTCAAGCGGTTGAAGGTTTTCAAAAGTACTATTTTTTCGTTCAATGTTCTCTTTTCTAGTCTATTTTCTATTGTCCCTTTGTATATTTGAAAAGCTTTTGTAAAGCTTTGTGCATTGGGAGAGTTTTTACAAAAAGCTTTTTGATAGTTTAAAATTAATGAAAAGTGTGAGGTGTCATAGATAAAAAGTCTGAGAAGTAGAGCATTGCAGATGCTCTAACATCATGATTTTTTGGTTCAATAAAACAATGACTGAATGACATATTTATAAGTAACTCAACTATCTATGTTGATGGAGAATGATTCCTTGTAACATAACTTTTTAAACTGAAATTACTGTTAGTTACTATGATAATTTGTTATTTTAATTAGTTTTAATTAAATGTACTGTTTGCTCTAAAAGAAAAATTCAAGTATAATAAACATAAATTCAAGTATAATAAACATAACTTATCAGTGGTCACTTGGTTTAGTGTTATCCGTGAGATGGTTATATTTTCAACGAAAAGTTGTGAGTTCAACTTCTGCGAGCGATAAAAATGAAATTTTGTGCTATGTGAGAATCTATATATTATAGTTGCGCTCTTAAACATGGTATGGTGATGTTAACTATAATTATACACTTTTAGTTATTTTAAACATGATCGGTGATGTGATATACGTTAATTATAAAATGTTTGGTGCACGCAAAGTTTTAACTATAAAGATATGAAATGATTATACAAGACTCATGCGATTGTTATTAACAAATATATACCACAAATTAAGTCATAACAATTCAAAACAAAACTATTCTATCACTGATTCATTTCTAATATGAGATACACTAATACTCCTTAATCAAGAAAATGAGATGGGCAGCGGTCGATCTGCTGCGTTGCGGCGGGGCTTCGGATAATGGCGTTGATTATTGAATGGTATATTTTTTAAGGCGCTTTTTGTATTCTGTGAAATGTAACGTGTGAACAATATAAAATATGTCTTTTTGGTTTTGTGTTTCAGGTTCTTGATGCACACTATCTTACTGACATATAAGTGTGTCATCAATGAGTCAATGTGTGAAGTCCTTGATAGCTGTGTGAGCAATGTATCAAGCTATTGGTTCAGGTGTGCCTACCTTTGTGGCAGCAATGCGCCAATACATTGGTTCGATGCATCATATCATAATCATTGCTTGGGGTACTATTTTTGGTTTGTTGTTTCAGTTTCACCTATTTAAGGTCTCTTTTTTTCCTTAGTTTTCTTCTATAGGGAAGTTTAGTATTTTAGGGTATTGATTCAATGGTTGGTTTCGTTTTGATCGCGGAGCTGTCTTTTGCAGCTGATTCTTCATCTTTGAGGGATCTAATGCATTTTTGTTTTGAGAGGGAGGTTGAGGAAGAGAGGTTCGTGTGTGACGGTAATCCTGATAATCGTAACTATATATCTTGTACGCGACGCCCTTATATTGGTTAGTATAATGGATGCTTTGACTTGGTGTTAATTTCTGTCGTAAAATCAATTGGTTGGCATCCGTAAGTGTTACTTGGTTTAGTGTTATAGCAGGGTACCCGCGCGATGCGGCGGCGGGTACCCTGTGACTAAATTTCCAGCGAACAAATGTTATTTTGTTTTAGGCTGCTGGATTCAGATTTATGTTTTGGAACCTTAGTTAGATTGTACATTGTGGTTAAATAGTTGTATATTTTGATGAAGGGGTGAATTAAATTGTGTATTTATTATATGTGTTGAATAGTGTTTTTTAGTTTTATTTGTGCTTCAACTAATTGTAAATTATGCTTTTTCACTTGTATTTTTGAATGAATGGTGTTTTTAATAATGTATTAATTGTAACATATGTAGTGTGTTTTTAGTTTTATATGTGCTTTAGATACTTGTAAATAATGCTTTCAAGGTTGTATTTGCTTAAAATTGTATTAATGGTGGTCTTAAAATATTAAATAGGAGGGAAGTGCCTTCCTCTATTATAAGTAGTATAGATCCGTGAGACGGTTATATTTTCAACAAAAAAGTTGTGAATTCAACTTCTGCGAGCGACAAAAATGAAATTTTGTGTTGTGTGAGTAGCTATAATAGTTGTGCTCTTAAACATTGTACAGTGATATTAATTATAACTAATTTATTTTAAACATGATCGGTAATGTTATGTTAACTATAGAATGTTTGGTGCTCACAAAGTTTTAACTTTGATTACACAAGACTTATACGATTGTTATTAACGAATACCACAATCATAGGGCTTTTGGTCTAGTGGTAAAGGCTTAAGTTGTTAAGCGAGCCCAAGTGAGAGTAGTACCGGTTTGGGTGACCGACCGGGAAGTCCTCTCTTGGGAACCACAAGCTCTAATGATATCAGGCGAATCGGGAATAGGAGTGGGTTATCCCCTAAGGAGAGGCTCGCGGTTGGTATCTCTGCCCGAGGATGCGACACTAACTCGAGCCAACAACTAACAACTAACCCGCTGTTCAATAATAATAATAATAATAATAATAACGAATACCACAAATTAAGTCATAACAATTCACAGTAAAACTATTCTATCACTGTTCATTTCTAAAATGAGATACACTAATAATTACAGTAAGAAAAGAGAAATGTTAAAACCACTCACAAAATTCATTCGCTTATGTGTTAACGGGTGATTGGTTTAATAAGAAAGATACGTGTCGGCGGGTGATTAGTTTAATAAGAAAGAGGAGCGAGAAACTGCCAGAAAATGCACAAATCACCCAATAACACGTCAGCGAGTGAATTTTTTGTGTGGATTTTATGAGCGGATCTAGCATTGCTTAAAAGAAAATTATAAACCCTTACCCTAATATATTTTTATTTCCATTTTTACCTTATAAAAAAATATTATTGGGTATAAAAGGAAAGTTTCTGGGTTTTGGATAATACACAGAGACAGAAACATGGCCTCTGCATTTTCCTTGATAAACCCTTCAACATTTTCATTTTCATCTTCCTTAAAACATGTTTCAATTCCAATAATATCTTCCAATCCTTCTAAACACTTCAATCTCCATAAAAAAACCTCATTTAGATACTCCTTAAACCCTTCTTCTTCTTCAAGAAGAAACCCTAAAACCCTAACTGTTAAAGCTGCTGAGTACAAGTTTCCTGACCCAATTCCTGAATTTGCTGAAGCTGTAAGTATATTGAAATCCTTGTTTTTAGTTTTTGTGATTTTTTTAGTTGTGTTTTGGGACTTGTAGGAGTGTATGCTAAGTGTTTGATGAAATGTCTGTGTTTTTTTGTTTGGTGGTTTAGGAGACAGAGAAGTTTAGGGACCATTTGATCGAAAAGCTGTCGAAAAAGGATGTGTTCGAAGATTCTGTTGATGAAGTGGTTGAGATATGCAGTGAGGTATTCTCGATTCAGTGTCGTGTTTGGGAAGTGATTATCTGATTATTGTGTTTTAAGTAGACTATTAGTTCTTGGTACTTAAATTTAAGGTTTAAAGTGAGGATTTGAATATAGAATACTGTACTTTGCAATTCTGAATAATTAAAGTTTTGCCAAACAAGCAACTGAATATATGATTATTACGAAGGCAAACAACAATACACATCCAAATGTCTGATTGGTTTGCATCACATATTCAGTATCAAAACACAAATGTCTATATTTGTTGTCCTCGTATAAGCTGTACACACGCACACACACAAGTGATAAATTATTTGTAATCGTTGCTTTGTAAGAAAACAAATCTGTTTGCAAATATACGATTGCTATTTTAGATTTTTTTTAAATCTGGATTGAGTTATTTGACAACATAAGTAATGTACATTACAAAGTGTTATACACCGAGATGTTCCATCCCTTACCTATGTTAATCTCATTACAAATTGTAGGATTTTGCATCTACAATGTCACCTGTCAACATTTTTGTCATTCCTTTCCTGTACTTATAACCTGGTTGTTTTCTGTATATTTATATAGAAAGATTGAATTTTAGTTGGGTTTTTGACATTTTTTTTGCTAGATCTTTTCAAAATTCATGAATGAGGAATATGGTGGTCCGGGAACACTTATGGTTGATCCTTTTTGGGAGATGGCTGACACTATAAACCAGAGTGAGTTACCTGGTGGGCCTCAAGCTGCTCGTGCTGCTGTTAAATGGGCGCAAGATCACGTTGACAATGACTGGAAAGAATGGAACGGAAATTAGCCTGACCTTAGTCATATGCTAGCAATTGTAGTCTTTGATTGTATACAGTTAGCTGTTGTACAACGAGTGAAATCAATCTTAAACTTAGAGAAGCGTCAGCTTGCAACAAGAGAATGTGCAAATGTAGTGTGTTCATGGATAGTGTATTGCTGTCATCATAGAACGTCATTATTTTCTTAGCCTTTTTTCCCCCCTCTTTCTAAACAAGTATTTTACCTAGTAGATAAAGTTCTTTAGTTCCACAATTTTGTTTCTATAACAAATGATATTCATAGCAGTGAAAACAGAGTAATTACAAAGTCGGGTTATGCTAAAAATTCATCATGAAAGTCAAAGGCGGACCTACCCTATAGGTAGGTGGTACCCCGGAACCACCTTGCGAGCAAAAATCGTTTAGAAGTGATCGATAGATTTTTTCGAGACCTACCTTAGAAAATACAAGGAACCACCTTGAAGATTGATCGAACTTGAGGAAGATGCAAATAAGTGGATTTAGTGTAGTTACAACAACTATTTGTTGTTTAGGAAGTCTTGTTTACTGCATTGTTTACAATTGAACTATTGTCACTTATCATTTAGCAAGAAAAAAATAAGACTAGAGAAAACTTTTGAACAAAGTGAGATGAAGAAACTATTGGATATAATGTTTTCATGCATTAGGTAGTGAAACGGACATTTCACTTGTTTTTAAGTTTTTTTGTCTAGTACGTATTACCCATCTGGTGTAGATTTTTTTTTTGAAGGCTATCATCTTGTATTGGGTAGTTACGTATTACGCATCTGGATATAATACTTTCACTTTGGGTAGTGAAATGTGTTTTTAAGTTTTTACGTTTAGTTACGTATTACCCATATGATATAGATGCTAAAAAGCTTCAACTTTGTTCAGTTGCCAAAGGAATTGGAGTCAAGCAATAAGTAAATATTTAGTATTATGAGTCATGAATCGAGTCATGAGCCGAAAACTACGTATGATATCATGAAGCTTTTCAAGCTATGAAATCTTAAAATATTCAATTCTTAAAACAATAATCTATATATAAATAAATTATTCCGTGTTAATGATGCAGTTTTACATTTGAATCCGACCTAACCCTTTATCTCATTAATTTTGGCTTCCCGACTAAGGGAACCACCTTAGATTTACTCCCGAGTCCGCCACTGAATTGAAAGTTAATATAAGTATTTGCATAATCTCGAGTTGAATCCAATTCACTTGAAGACACATTTAGGGCTGATCATCGGTCGAAGACCGGATCGGACCGACCAAGACCGAGACCGAAATTGCCCAAAAACCAAGACCGGTCCGGTCTTTCGGTCGGTTTTTAGACCGGACCGAGACTGAAATAAGGAAAAACTCGAGACCGGACCGCTAGTCCTTCGGTCGGTCGGTCTCGGTCGGTCTGTCGGTCGGAACGGTCCGTTTGCTCAGCCCTATACATTACCTTCAATTGTGCTTAGGATGGATGAACGAGTGTTCAAGGTAATGAGGTACCAAACATACCTTTGCAGGTGACTGGTACATTTAGTGTACGAATTAAGGACTTCTCATATACCCAAACTCAAAGTAAAGAAACACTTAAAAGTTAAAACCTTGTGTCGTAGTCCTTGCGAAGCTCCTTACCTGAATGGCAGAATGACAAAAGCTCATTGTTACTGTAGTACTCAGTGTCATTACTTTTATGATAGCATGCTTAACATACTCACTTAGTGACTTGCAATGTCTCTGGATCTTCATTGATTAATACTTCTATTACAGAATATTGATGCTTTGCATTTGGTATATAATATTCCGAAATTTAAGGTGTAAAAGAGGGATCAAAATATGAAGAGTTTACATGATTCTTCTAATCTTCTATACATGGATACAGTCATATACAGGCTACTTTCACGATGCAAATAAGGTGGTTTTCAGAATGTGATCTAGGTTTAGGGTTATAAGTTTACGTAGCTAGCTATATGCTAATTAAGATCAACATCCATGTAACTCAAAATCGTAATTGTAACTGTCGATGACACGATATGTCCAAATATGAGTCGAGGTATGGTCAACTATTGGTGAACAAACATATGGTAGAAGAGAAACAAAAACAGAGTGAATGTAGGGATAACTATATCCGTTGCGGTGTCCTCTTAAAAGTTAAATTAAAACATCAGCCATTTTTTTTAAGACAATAATAAGTAAGGGTGCGTTTGGTATGCATATATAAATCACTATGGTTATGAGTTTGATATTTGGATGGAATGAAAACATATATCATTGCAAATAAGTTGTTGTTTGGTTTGTTTAATGAATCACTATAAGAGCAATGGTAACCTTGGTGCCATGGGCCAAAAGTTACTGCCACGTCAGCAAAAATCTCTATGGCACCAGAAATCTGACGGCACCACATTCTGGCCGTATCCGTTGGCACCAGAAATTCTGGTGCCGTCG
>LBNU01037279.1:20730-39555 GCA_014162995.1 Artemisia annua | reverse complement strand
GATAATGAAAGTCAAGCACACCGTCATAAGCTAAAGTAGTGTAATATATGTTGTACATAGTCAAAAAAAATGGAAAACCGGGGCGTTTCAGGGAATAAATGCTTTCTTATCTCCTTTGAACGTTTTGCTACTTTTCAAAGTTAGTAAAGAGAGGTTTGAAATTATTTATCTTTAAAGCGTGACGTGATTACATTGCGTGAGGACACGCAATACCTTAGTCTGGGGGATTTTGGTATGTGCTATTTTACACATACCTTTTGACCTTAGCTTAAGTGATAAAAAGACCAAAAACTAACGTTAAACGCCAAAGATATCGTGTTTTTGTGTTTGTGATCGTGCAGGAAAGGATATTGCATAAATGGCATGAAAATCAACCAAAAAGCCTAAAACGAGCACGAGATGTGGAAAAGTGTCAAAAGCCGAGTCAACGATGTTATCTACTTAAGAAAAGCCCAAGACGACAAAGTTATTTCTTAAAAGCTCAAGAAGATGAAAGAAACGCTTAATCGAAGTTGAAAGAGATTTATAAGAAAAAGCTTTCCAAGTTCGAGCAAGTGATCGTTTTTACATTTTTGAAGACTTTGAGAAAGCACGTCAACACTTAACCTCAAAGTTATAACTAGTTACATTTAGCGTTTCAAACATTTAGTAGCTTGTAATAGAAGTTTAATGATGTTTTCATGACTTGTAAAAGTCTAGGGGGCTAAGCGTACACGTAAGCAAACTTGTAACCCCTCTAACATGATAAATATCATTTGATGGCTTCATTTGTAAGCCATTAGGAGTAGGGGTAAGGTAGGAGTAGTTTAGCTTATTTTTGTATTAGTGTAAGTTTTAATGCAAGTCTTATTTTGATGTCTTATTTTTAGCTTATTTTCGCGCTCTTCAATCTTTTCTTTAATCTTTTGAGCTTATTTACATGTCCTAAATCTTTCCTTGAAGCTTTTATAAGTTTTCTTCCACCTTTGCATGTTTTTATTTTGTGGTCGTATGGTTTCTAAAATGGTTTAGGTATTTTATTTGGTGTCGTTAGCTTTTCATAGCTTATGTAGTGTCTTATACAAGTTTCTTAATAAAGTTTTTTTTTCACAAGTTCATTGATCTTATTCACTAGAATTTCGTTACACAAAAGTTTAGTCATGTAAAAATAAGTTTTGAGTTTTTAAAACCCTAGTTTTGCGAGTTTGGTGGCATGGTCTTGTTAGTATGATGCTTTTCAAGGTTTCTAGCGAGTATCAATTGGATGACTTGCGAGTATGGAATTCAATTTCCTAGCGAGTATGGTTCATCAATGTTAGCGAGTAAGGAACTATAAATAGCGAGTATGAGATCATGGTTATTAGCGAGTATGGGACACAAAATTGCGAGTATGGGATTAGTTTACCTAGCGAGTATGGTTCTCACTATTCTTGCGAGTATGGGAAACTTATTCTTTGCGAGTATGGTTTGGTGACCTTAGCGAGTTTCAGCTGTTCATAGCGAGTATGGATTTTAGTTTATTACGAGTTTTGTCTGGTTCTTTCTTTCTAGTTTCATTTTCTTTTACAAGCCGAGTTAGGCTTTTATTTCCCTCATCGTTCAATCGAGTGAGGTTTTATTTTTCTTAAATCTAAACGTTATGCTGTCGAATTTTCTAAAAATCTTTTTAGTAACTTTTTCTTATTAAAGTCTTACGTATTTTCATCTTTAGTCTTCAACTTTAATTACGTTTAATGTTTACGAGTCTTTTCATTACTTTATCGCTTTACGTTTTTAATATGAGTCGTGAGTAGTTTTTAAACGTGTTTGCTTAGTGGCTCTGGTTTGTGAGTTAAGTGCGGGTATTAAAGTTTTGTGATTAATAATTGTTAAGATTATTTAGACTTATGATTTGATTATTCGAAGATTAAAAGTCTATAACGATTAAATCACTTGCCTAGAGTTATTATCTTTTTAAAAGATTAATTGACAACTAATCTCGAGAAATGAAAATAACTCGTCACAAACCATTAGCTCAAACTTAATGAACTCACTCGCGTCGCTTTGCAAACATATTGTCTTTTTAATTCATTTACCGCTTTCATTACTTATCGCACTTTTTTACCGCTTTCTTTAGTCGCTTTATTACATGTTTCTTTATTTTTTTACTTATTTTGTGTTGCTTTATCGCTTTCCTTTACTTTAATTGCATTTTAATTTGTCGTTGTAGTATAATCAAAACCAAATCATCTTTTAAAACCTATTCACTTCACATAGCTCACGATCTTGAGTGACGAGATCAGTTCAACCCTCGTTGGGACAACGATCCGTGGTTTGAGCTTGCACTTTGCTCCCACGATACGATCAATATTTGAAATTTTGAAACAAGTAAAGATTTCAAAGTAAGCACCAAACATAATGTCGAATCTAATTGTTATGAAAACAAGTAGTATTCCGAACATTTCTTTATGTTTAGTTTTACCTACGGATTTACTAATCTCATTCTTGATAAGTCATCAACTACTTAACTATTGAGAACAAGAGAGTAATTAGGAATGTCTTTGAGTGATAATTTCTTGCTTTTGGAGCCTGCTTTTGTTATCAAAGAGTCTTTCAATTGTTGACACTACATTCACAGAATCCATTTTTGAAAGGTCTAATTTGTTAAAACTTGTAGTGTTACTCTAATGTCCAAAAGCTTGTTTTTATCACATTTGCTTAATTTAATCAAAGACTCATGACTCACGACATATGACCAAGGTCAATATTACTTGATTCAATGTTTGACTCGAGGTAAGACAACATTGCTTACATTGTGACCTTTAACCTTAATGTTGTGTCACTCGTTAGCATATGACTTAAGGATTTTAAACATCTATTTTTATTTCTTTTAATAGTTCATCTTCCTTGTCATTTTACTTTACTTACTTGTCTTACCATTGTTGGACTTTCGACTAAGTCATCATCTACCGAAGATGATATCTTAGAAGGAGGTGGTCTTTCGTTAAATGTTCAATTCAACGACTCCTCGACTCTTTAGGTTTCCTTTCATAAAACATTGTGAACTTTATTGGTTTATGAAAAAGTCCAAGAGATACAACATCATATGACTAAGTGTCACTTTTAATGTGTAAATCCAAGATGTTGAAAACTCACTTTCTTCCATGCATCCTAATTTATACTTCATGTGACTTGTTTCACCTTACGTGTTTTATTGTGAAATTATCATAAACGAGTGATTGAAGTAAATCATGATTTAGGACTCAAAGTGTGGAGTTTAGGAATGTTGTATAGCAAGCATCACAAAAGTGCAAGACATATTATCACTTTAGGAGATTCTTAGTTAGCTCGCTTGTGAGCAAGAGTTAAGTGAGACTCACTCAAGAGTTTCTCATGTTAATCTCTTGACGGTTAAGGAACCGAATCCACCTTATATCTCCTACTAGTACTAAAGATGAAATTCCTCTACGTAGAGAATTTTAATCTTAGTTATTCCTAATAGCACATAAACACATAGGGATACACACTACCAATAACACATACTATAACACATAATGCAAGAAGCAAGAGACAATCAAAAGGCAAGTTGAAGTAAAGTGTACCTTTTAATTTGCATAGAGATGCTATCAAGATGATAAGCTCAAAGCGTAAGATCTTGGTTTGACGATACACTTGAAAGCTCAATTGCTCATGTGTCCAAGAGGGTTAGATAATCATATAAAATCATAGAATATGAAGTTCTTAATCCTTTTGTCATGAGTTTCTATTTAGAGGTTAAAATTAACTCTAAATCTCTTTTCTAGGTTTAACAAAGTTTACTTTCTTTGTTTTACTTGTTGATGGTGATTTTGAGTTAAATCCTAATCCGGTTTTATCTCTAAACAACTTTTGACTTCTCAACAATCTTTCAAGAGATTTTGAGCTTTCATCAAATTTAGATAACATTTTCCCTTTCTCATTTTGCTTTTTAATCTCATGTTTGTAATCTAGACATATTTTACATTCTAGATCAATTTCAACATTACTCTCAAGTCTAGACATTTTATCTTCTAACAAGATTTCCTTTTCAAAATTGTTCCCAAGGGATTTTGAAGACTCATCGTTAAAGATAGTTTTTAGGTTCATGTTGCCTAAGAGTTTAGACTCATTTTCTAGTTTAGAAAATTCTAAGAGAAAAGTGTCGAAGCAAAAATGTTTGGTTTCAACATGTACCTTGCTTGTTGTTTCAATAAATTGAGAATCACTAATCGGATGATCATCATCGTCTACATCCGTGTCGCTCCATGATTCACAAGCAATTTCTCTTTGACATATGTACTCATCTTCACTTGTACCTTCATTGAAAACATTTAAACTAGTAGTACATGTATTCACTTCTAGTAAATGCCTATCTATTAGTTTTTCTAGAACTTCTAACTCATATGTAAGATCAAATTGATCATCTTTGACTTGACATATTTCTTGATGATGATTTAATAAATTTTTCCAAATATCATTAGTCGTTTGACAAACTAACACTCTTTCATATCTGACTCTTGTTAAAGCTTTACAAATCATTATCTTAGCTTTAGTGTTTTTATTAAGTTTGGAAAAATCATTTTGTTTTTCAAAACTCGTGTTCGTTGGTTTGAAATCATCAATAGAAATAATATGCCAAAGATCTTGATCAATTGATCTCACATAGTTTTCAAATTTACTTTTCCATTCAAGAAAGTTTTCTTTTTCAAATAGCGGTGGTTTTTCCCTTCTTTGAGATTTTCAAAATCCATGGATCGATCCAAGTTTTAAAATACAATATATTTTAAAGAACTTGAGTAACGTAGCTCTTGATGCCAATTGTGGAAAACTAGAAGGGGGATTGAATAGTTTACCGCTTTTTGAGTTAATTATCCTTTTAAAACTTTCGTATAATCAAAGTTATAATCTATGATATACTTTTATTACTATTGACGATATAAACAAAGATACTATCAAAGATGTAAACCAAAAGATATTATGTAGCATGCAAGAATAAAGAAAGAAACGATCAAACCATGACATGAGTATTTATCGTGGTTCGGCTATAAGGAACTCTATTTTCCTTGCCCTACGTCCACGCCCCGAGTATCCAACTCGAGAGTTTCTTTCACTAGTCAACAAACTTCTTCTCGGTGGAGAAACCTTTACAATCGTCGCTTACACTTTTTCCGGTACAAAGCTATATACCGAGTTCTAGTTCGAGGTAGAACCAACCTATCGTCGCCTAATTCCGTTTACCGACACTAGGCTAGATGTCGAGTTCTTTACACGGGTACAACCACTCCCTACACACTATGTATTTTGAGGCCTAAAATACTAACCGATCACTTCTACACATAATACAACTAACGTATAAACTACCGAAGTCTATACATAACAAAGATAACAAGTCTTGCAACTTATGAGTTGAAACTTGTAACTTCTTGGATGAACTTGTGAACTCCTTTGCTACATAAGAGAATCACACAAGTCAAATGTTACTGAGTTAGATGAGAGGATATGTGAATAATATAGCCTAAAGTGATGAGGGATTTCTTGCAAGTTGTTTGGTATTTATAGACAACCAAGTGTCAGCTCTGGCGGAAACGGCGGCACCCTCAGAAGGGTTCCGCCCGTGTACCCCCAGGGTTCCGCCAGAACTGACATGTCCAAACTTGCACACAAAGTAAATCCCTCCAAGACAAACAAGGTCACATCAATCTATATCATGCATTGACTCAATGAGGAGTACTTCCAAAGTTGTGTAAGAACCAAAGATGGTCAAACACACAAACTTACTATAAGTGCACATTGATGAGATGTGACACTTTCTTTTTATGGAAGTAAAGACTATGTTATGACACACAAGGTCACATCAACTTATGCATTGACTCAATGTGGAATACTTCCAAAAGTGTGTAAGAACCAAAGATGGTCAAACACATAAACTTTCTATTAATGTGATGTGACACTTTCTTTTTAAAGAAATAAAAACTATGTTTATGTTTAAAAAGAAATGTTAAGTCTAGTTTATACAAGACTTAAAACTAAAGTGATGAATTACTTATAAACTAAAGTTTGTACTTTGTCATTAACAAAACTTAGCAAAGATCGTAAAATATAAATAACGTTTTTAGGCGATATTTGTATTAACAGAGGTGACAATGTTAAACTGACAAGGTGACAACTATCCACGTTATGAATCCAAAGTTTTATCTTTTTCGTCCGAACTTCATCCAAATGAGCCAAAATCAAGTCCAAATCTAACAAATGCATAAAGAGCAACCTAAAAACCAAATAGGAGTGATTTTAAGCCTAGAGATAAGATGAGATAAAATGCATAAAATCATGAGGTAAATGATCCCTAAAATCAAACATCTCTATAATTGAACTTTGCGTGTCCTCAAGCAAATGAACTTTTAATTTAAACTTAGTACATTTTAGGGGGCATTTATCACTCCCATAAATAATCAAAGAAATACGTTTTGTTCAGGATATGATATGATTGTCAAGCACAAGTTCCAGAATCAATAAATCACCGGCACACTTATAATCAAAGAATTTAAACATAAATGACATATGCTAATATATGCTCAAAATCCTCGCATGTAGTGGTAATGGTTATAAATGTGTGAGTAATGTCATCAATCCCGAGTTAGATCTGCTCTATCAATTAGGGCACATTTTTAAATTTCAAAAACTTATTTGTAAAACTAAAAATAGATATGTAAAGGGTGAACAAAAGTTTAAATTTTGTAAAATCAACTCATTTATCCTCCTTATCTCCCCCAACCCCATACATAAGTCGAGCATCATCCCAAATGCGAGAAAATATAGTCAAGTTTCTTTTGTATATATGGTAATAAAGGGTAATGATCGAATTGGTTAAAAATGAACCTGATCGCATTCTTGTATATATGTTTTTAAGTGAAATGGGACCAAAATAAAGTCAAATTTCTTTTTTGCGTAAAAGGGTAACTACCTGGTAAAATATATTAGAACGGGTCATTTCGTTAACCCATTTGTCAAAGGAGCGTTTTAAGGTTAATGCTTAAAAAAAAAAAAGAAAACAAAAACCAAAAAAAACAAAAAAACACCTTGTGCCTCAACAATAATAATTAAAAAGGTGACTAGTTACCCATTATCCCAATTAACAATTACAACCAAAAAACTTAAAGCCAAAGAAACCAAATGTATCAACGTCTTGCAATGAAGAAAGACTCAAAAAAGAAAAATGTTGAACTTTATAGGTAAAATCTATCAAGTTGAAAGTACTAAGGAGTTATAATAGATTAATATGATCGCTAGATGATATAGTAAAGGGAGGTGCATGAGTGGCTGAGTGACTTCGTGAGTTTAGGTGTACTCTTATGCAACGCTTTTCTCTTTCTGAGATAACTCGATCATTCAATTTCGGTTCAGTTCATGTGCGTACATATCTTGTTTGTTCTTAAAAGCACTTTCGGTTTGTTTTTTTACTGGTTTCTACTTCATATATATAGATTCTTATTCATAAGTTGATCGTACATAGTCCTCCCGGGCTTCTAAAAACCGATTCTTGTGGGATATATGGATCCAAAATCCGGGTGACTTGCTTGTTGTATAATTTTATAGTATGAAAATTTTGGTGTTTTTAAGTGCTCCGCCTTAGAGCACACCTCTTATATTGTCTTTTTTCCCCTTTCTTGCCTTAAAAAAGAGGTATGCCATGCATTGCTTTGTTTTATAAAACTTTATCGATTGCCATCACAACGTATTGGTATTTTTTTCATTTGGTTTATAGGTTGTTTTCCAAAAATATAAAATGCAATAAAACATAAGAGAGAAGAATTATTATAAGAGTTGAGTTATTTAAAAAACCAAACATTCCTCACATACCAAGGGACTCATCCCCACCATCCATCTAAAAAGAAATCAATGGTTGAGATTAAAAGCATTTAATATTTCACCCTTTTTTTATAATTTAAATATATCTTAAACCGTTAATCGTTAAGCAAAAATAAATACACCATCGCGACGAGCATTTAATTATCTTTCTATAGACGGGCACTTTGATATACTTTCGACAAAATTTTTTTTTTCGTTTTTTTCACGTTTTTTTTTTTTGGCCGAGAAAATCATATATGATGTATCATATATGATATTACATATCATATATGATATATCATATATGATATTACATATCATATATGATATATCATATCATATATGATATATCATATATGATATGTAATATCATATATGATATATCATATATGATTTTCTCGGCCACGAAAAAAAACGTGAAAAAAACGAAAAAAAAAATTTTGTCGAAAATATATCAAAGTGCCTATCTATAGAAAGATAATTAAATGCTCGTCGTAACGGTATATTTTTTTTCGCTTAACGATTAACGGTTTGAAAGATATTAATATTTGAAAAAAAAGGATGAAAGTGGGTTTTTTAAATTGTTGGGATTAATCTCATCCATTAGATCAAATAAAGATGGAGGGAAGATGTATGGTGGAGATTAGTCCCTTGGTATGTAAAAAAAGTTTGGTCCTCAAATGATCTTATATCTTATTATAAATCAATCTTTGTTGCTTAAACTTTAAAATACACGCATAAAATTAAAATCACGCATACTATTTTACATACAGATATATAAGATCATTTGAGGACCAAATATCTTTTACATACCAAGGGACTAATCTCCACCATTTATCTTCCCTCCATCTTTATTTGATCTAATGGATGAGATTAATCCCAACAATTTAAAAAACCGACTTTCATCCTCTTTTGTCAAATATTAATATCTTTCAAACCGTTAATCGTTAAGCCAAAAAAAAATATACCGTTACGACTAGCATTTAATTATCTTTCTATAGATATGCATTGTGATATACTTTCGACAAAAAAAATTTTTTCGTTTTTTTCACGGTTTTTTTCGTGACCGAAAAAATCACATATGATATATCATATATGATATGTAATATCATATATGATATATCACATATGATATTTTTCGGCCACAAAAAAAAAAACGTGAAAAAACGAAAAAAAAAAAAAAAAAATTTGTCGAAAGTATATCACAATGCATATCTATAGAAAGATAATTAAATGCTCATCGCAATGGTATAATCATTTTCGCTTAACGATTAACGGTTTAAGAGATAATTAAATTATAAAAAATGGGTGAAATATTAATTGTTTTTAATCTCAACCATTGATTTCTTTTTAGATGGATAGTGGGGATGAGTTCCTTGGTATATGAAGAATGTTTGGTTTTTTAAATAACTTAACTCTTTACATACATCCACTTGATCATTTGGATTTTATTTAAAATACACACATAAAATTAAAATCACACATACTATTTTACAAACATCCACTTGATCATGTGAATTTTATTTAAAATACAAACATAAAATTAAAATCACGCATACTATTTTACAAACATCCACTTGATCATGTGAATTTTATTTTGAATAACACTCACAACCCCGTCTTAGAGAAAATGGTTCAACGTCCAAGTATATAACGTCAGAACTCATGCCATTATAGGATCAACGACAAGTGACTTGATGTGATTGATAAGTTCAGGTCCGACATGTGTATAATGGTCCTTATTCTTATAGAGAACATCCATGGCGCGTGCCAAATTGATCACACGCATGATAATAGGCCATTTGACATCTTTACACTTCAAGGATTCTTCATTCATTTCGACCCAGGCATCTTCGACCTTTGTGTTGAACACATTATAGACATGTTGCTCTGTAACATCAAATTCCTTCATGTAGCATTGAATTCCGGAGGCGACATGCTTTCTTTCTTGCTCCTCCTGAATTTTTATTTAAATTTTTAGTAGTAGAATTCACTTAACACAAAAAACTTAAGAATGTGCAGCTTTTCCATCATAAAATAGAAAGGTTAATTAGTTAGGTTCTAGTCAGATGTACCTTGTGGGTCACTATATCATCCATGACCCTACAAAGCACACAACAAGATTTGGCAAGGGGAGGCAGTGTGAGAGCCCATTTGAATGTATCGTCTGTAATTGCGTCACCCATGGCAGCAAAACTAGCTATTAGAGTGAATTTATATCCGCTGCTAACAGTAGTAACTTCTTTGTGCTCCTCCATTGTTGGTATATACTCCTCATTTGCCCATTTAGCTTCTTTCAAGTAGCATCCAATGTATTCCATCATCTGTAAATGACAACAAACACCTTTACAGAAACCAAATCAAGTAATAACCTTAGAGATCATAACACATACTTCTTTAGTTGACGCCAACAAGATACAAAGGTTTTAATTTTTTGAATTTTAAGATACAGAACATTTACAACACAATTGTTAATGTAAATCGCAAACAGCAATATGTAATTGTAAATAAATATAACAAGTTATCAACTTTACAATTAAGATTTTAGGAAACATAGAAATAAAGCATAAAATTTCTACCGCCATCTATCATAAGCTGTGAAAGCATGTCATGTTAGCAATTATATATAAAGGTATTTTAACAAATAGGGTGTGTTAAGTTGAAAGCTAACCGCTTCTCTGATATAGTTTAGATGATGTGCTTTTCCCATCTTTGTCAAGATTTTTTCCATATCTTCATATAGACTCAACATCACGCGGTATATAAGCTTATATTTTTCTGGAAGAGCATCCAAGCATGTAACCGACCACCTAAAAAGTTTTTTATTTTGTAACCTTCTAAATTGAAATAAAACTAATGGATAACATAGTGCGTGCATATAGGGTCGCATAGTATACCTATGAATTGCTGCAGTAAAGATCTCAAGTTCTTCATATGTTCCATAAGCATCATACGTGTCATCCAAAATTGTCTCCGTTGAAAGAACTTTTGCTAAGAACATTCTGGATTGAGAATATTTAGGCTCATAGAACACGCTTAATGACCAAAAGTAGCATTCAACCATTCTATTTCTTGCATAAGCTAGATTAGTTGGGACATTGAAACCTTTCCACCACCTGCAATAAGTTAATGAAGACGCACAATTTATGAAAGACATTTCAGATCTATAATAAGGTCTTTGAGAGATGGAAATAACATAAACTATATAACTCATGGGTAATTATTTTTATATATTAGACCTAAACTAATAATTCATTTATTTTTGCATACTTGTAAACTTGGCTAAGCTCTTTCTTATGCAGGGCTTGGAGAAGGTTGAACCCCAATTTGGCAAGCTTTAGTAAGGACTCATTACATGAATCTTGTTGTTGGTAGAAAGCTATGTAGCGCAACGCCTCGAGCCTGGGTACCCTTTTGTGCATAGGTTGCTTCAATGCCTCTATTATTTGTGTAGACACGATAGAGTTTCTCCATAAAGGATCATTTGATATGGCATCAAGACGAGCTTTTGTAAAAGAAAGAGCATCATCTAATATGACTTCGCCAGGAACCCTTAGATACGTTGCCTCATACAACTCAAGTAAACCTGCAATGTCATTTTCTAAGGGTTCCTTAAAAGCTCCATTCTTGTCCTTGTAGCTCTTGAAAACATCTGTTTCATATTATAATTCTAAGTTTTAGCTTCTTTTGAATCAAGATTAATAAAAATTACTTATGCGCACTAACCACTTGAAACAAAGAAGCCTTGTTGTCGCATAACTCGAAACCAAACGGAAGTAGCACCACCGGTCCAATTGTCACCATATGCATCATAGAAGTGATGCAATGTTCGATCAACCTCCTCTTCAAAATGATACGCAATACCTAGGCGTTGGATGGAATCAATCAATCTTAACAAATTTGTATGCTGAGTGGGAACATTCAATTTTCCCAATATTTCTTGCCTTAGTTTATCTTTCAAGTCTTCGACTACCTTTTCAAGTCCGGCTTGATCTTCTCGCTTCATGTACAAATCAACAACTATTACAATTCAAGTAAATTAGGCGAAAGTGTAAATTAAAAAATACATTCACCTACGAGCTTCTAGCTTAATGGTACCAAAGTGGCCCTCTAGCCATGGCCCATGGGATTAACGTCCCAATGTGGACGATATCATAGGTTCGAAGTATGTTAGACTACTATGTCTGTTTGCCTTTGACTTAAAAAAATACATTCATCATATGTAAAACATGCATGCAAATTGTTGCTGTTTTCATACTAATAACTTTCGATAAGAGATACATACCTCGTTATATGTGAGAAACTGGTCACCCCAAACGCTGGGAGGAAAATTCGCAGTGGGACGTTTAACATTCTCTTGTTCAGACATGTTTTTTTTTTATATATATATATTCAGATCAGTATATAATTGTATAAGTTGCTTGAATTTGAAGAAGAGCAAATTGGAGTATATATAGGGTGGTGAAGAAATCACTATCATATACTTTATGAAAAAGGTTAGTATACCAGAATAGAAAAAATCTCGAGGTGGGCACGAAAACTTTTTTTATGTCAATACCAAAATAAAAAAATAACACTGTTAAAAAAAAAATAATAAAAAAAAATAAATAAATACTCCCTCCTTCCCAAAATTATTGTCCACTTTGAATTTTCAAAGTCAAGTTGGTTCAACTTTGACCATAAATATATATTTTTTACTCTCTCCATCCCAATTTATTTGTCCATTTTTGACTTTTGAAGTCTTTCTTTTACACTTTTAACCTTAAATATTTCTTTTTTTTTGTGTTGTATAATACTTGATGCAAAATATATGAATTGATTGAGTTTTAAATGTATTTTCAGTGGGTATAATTTCCATCAAGTATTATATAACACAAACAACACAATTTAAGGTCAAAGTTGAGAAAGAAAGACTTTAAAAGTCAAAAGTGGACAAATAAATTGGGACGGAGGGAGTATTATATAATACTTAATGAAAAATTATACCATTGAAAAGTACACTTAAAACCCAATCCATTTATATATTTTGCATCAAATAATATATAACACCCACAAAAACATTTAAGGTCAAAGTTGAAGAAGAAAGACTAAAAAAGTCAATCATGGACAATAAATTTGGGACGGAGGGAGTAACAAGGTTTTCGTGAGCGAACTTTAAGTTACCTAATTCAATTAATTAGTTTTGTAAAATTAAAAAAATTCCTGCAAATAAAGATAAACATAAAAAAGTAATTAAATGCTCAATTTTACAACATTATAAAAAAAGTTTAACAAAAACTTGTGCAATGGCAGGGTTATATGAGATATTTTTGTAAAGCTCTTGAGTATATGAGATATTTTTGTTATTTGCCCTCTTTAGAAAGTATTTGTCTTGTCTAAATTAATGTCAAAACAGTTTTAAAGCAGTTTTTATGATGCAAGGCCGCAACAATTAAGATAAATAAAAAAAATTAAATACTCAATTTTACAACATTGTAAAAAAAGTATGAGAAAAGCTTGTGCAATGGTCGAGCTATGATTTTATTTGGGTCCTTTTTACTAATTTTACATACAGAACATTATTTACGAAGAAAGAAATAGAGAAAATAATTTTGACAAAGAAGCTAAAATATAGTAAAAGAAAATACGAAAGGACACATTTTCTCTTTTGTTTATGGCCCCATGTGATTGCATTTCTAAATAAAATAAGAGAGGTGATATCTCCACATAGTATACAAAAGCTATTGTCACTCGTTCTTCTTCATATGCTATTTTTGTATTATATGGTTTTTTAATGGCGTCTTCTATCATCTTCATCATTCCAACATATAAAACCGGCTCTGCATATTAAGAACTGCCTTAAAACTGTTTTGGCTTTCAATTTAAATAAGGCAAAACACTTTCAAGGAGAGCAAATTACAAAAAATATCTCAATTACTAAAAGGGAAAATGTTAGCTACAATTTTTTGTAGCCAACTCCCTACAATTTTCAACTCTTTTTATATGGGTTTTTGAGTTTTTTTTGGGTCTCTGATTTTTCTTGTGGGTCCTTAAGTGTTTTATTGTGTAATTTTGATGGAGGAATGTAGGTAATTGGCTACAATTATTGTAGCCAAGATCCTTAATAAAAACATTTACCACAACATTTTTTTTTTTGACTAAGAGGCACCTACCCTGCTTGGCCCCCCTGAGTTGCGATCCTATAAAAAGGGGTTTTATTTTAAAAAGTCTAACAAGAAATATCAGCCGTCAGATCAATTTTTTATAAAAGCATCCATTCACTAATAGTATCCAACGGTTGTTAGGTTGATGGACCCCTCAAAAGAGTAAAAATGTAATTGCACAAAAAAAAACATCTTTTCTCTCTAAAAAAACCTATCATTCGATCATTTCATTCCAATAACTTCTCTCTAAAAAAAACTTCTCCATCCTCTCTCTAAAATTGGAGGATCTAAATTAGGGTTTTATTTCGATTGAAATCACATATTCCGATCAAATTAGGGTTTTATGCTTAAGTTCAACATTTTTTTTTAAATTTAATTTGTTGATGCATATCTTAGCTTAACTACTTTTTTCCTTTGATTTTTTAGAATCTAGAAGAAAAAGTGATAGACTAATAGCGACTAAAATAACGAATGAAAGTGAAGTAGAAGAAGGTAAATTTTTAGAATTAATTTGTAAGAAAAAAAATTAGGGTTAAAAATTATGTTTATTCTTCAGTTTTATTGTTTTATAATTTGATTTTAACTTTATTTTATTTAAATTTTTAGAACCTAGAAGAAAAGTTAATGTGTCCGTGGAAAGAAGATCGAAAAGAAATGCAGACTGTTCATCAATTAAAGGTATAAAAGAATGATGTTTATTCTTCAGTTTGTTAATTTTCATCATGTTTTTTATTCAGCAAAAATGTAGTTTCATCTGTTATTGTTTATCAGTTTTTAGTCAGCAAAAAGTATGTTCATCAGTTAGCGTCGGTTGTTTTCAAAGTGTTTTGACTCATCAATTATTGTTCATTAGTTTTTATTCAGCAAAAAGTATGTTCATCAGTTTTTGTTCAGCAAAAAGTATGTTCATCAGTTAGCGTCGGTTGTTTTCCAAAGTGTTTGGTTCATCAGTTAGTGTCAGTTAACATCGGTTGTAACACCCCCAACTCGGATATGGCAGTTAAACATAGCGAGGGGTATTACTCAAAGGGTAAAACAGTCACATTTATAGTCAACGACCTCAACACGGGATGTTTATAAATGTTTCAAAGCATATCATTCGAGTTTACAAACCATTTAGAGTTCAAAGACTCTTTATCAAAGTACCAGCAGAAAACTAAATAGAGTTTGCAGGGGAAATAACAAAGTTTTGCAGCGGAAATAACAAAAGACACACAAAAAGGTTTTACGAATGAGATGAAAGTAAAGATAGTAAAGAGATAGATAAGCTGCCAAGATAGATAGCCTCATTTAGTCCTAGCCACTTCAACATGCCCCAAACAGTATTCTCCAAAAGCTAATTAGTAGTACCTGAAATACATGCTTAAAAGTCATCTCAAAGGTTGAGTGTAATCAATAGGTTTAGTAAATAAAGTTGAACACAAGATTTTAATCAGAAAGATATAAGCAACATATGCAAATACCGGGGAACCAACAATAAGCATACATCCCTGTGCATATTTGTTGGGAATTATTTGTAACAGACTTAAAAGTCTGAATAGCTTAGTTAAGTCGGATAGATAGTTAAGTCTGCCAGTACTAAGTTAAGTCTGGCCAGTGATAGTTAAGTCTGTTTATGTTAGTTCAGTTAAGTCTGTTTTGCTGAACAAGTTAGATAAGTTAGGAGACATTATAGGAAAGGATATGCACGCGGTTAGATATCTTAGGAGAAGATATGCATACATCCTTTCACACGTTTGTAGAATTAGGGTTTCCTTGTAGTATAAAAGGAACCCTAAGTCATTGAGTTCTATGCCAAGTTTTCTCAAAGTTAATAGAATATAAAGTTAGTAATTATCTGTGTTGTTCTTACTGCTTGTGTTAATATTCCACGTTAACATCAAGTATACATTGTTTAGAGTTTCTCATATAGATAGTTTGGATTTATCCAAGGTATCTATTGTCTTACAAAGGCTGCTTTGATCCAAAACATTGGACCTACAAGTGGTATCAGAGCCTCGCTGAGGGACTCTAAGTAAGAAGAAACACAGATCCACACACCACAACCACTCAAACACTCACCAAAATCTCATAAAGATGTCAAAACCTGTTGATGAATTCTCTAACCGTCACAGTGATTCTGATGAATCAAACCATGAAGATGTTGTCTCTGATAATGAGAAGCCAAAGCAACAATAGCAGATTGTGCCTGTGGCCAACATCAAACTCCCAATTCTTAAGAAGGAGGAGTATGATATTTGGGCAATGGAGATGGAACATTATCTGGAATACATAGATAATGATGTGTGGAAAGTCACACAGAATGGTAATTCAAAGAGAAGGATCTCTGTAGGCAAGGATGGTACTGTTAAAGTGCTTCCACCAGTCACTACTGCAGATATACATGATGTAGAGAAAGAAAGAAAAGCTAGGACCATTCTTCTGATGGACATTCCAAAGGAACACCTAAGAAGGTTCCATGGGATGGATGATGCCAAAGAGATCTGCGAAGCAATTCGAATCAGATTTGGAGGGAATGCCAATTCCAAAAAGATGCAGAAGGTTATATTTAAATAGCAATTTGAGGCATTCACAGTGAGCAATTCTGAAGGGCTTGAAAAGGGTTATGAAAGGTTCCAACACCTACTCTCTCAATTAGAAGCTCATGGTTCACCTGTATCTACTGAAGATGCAAACCATAAGTTTCTTAGATCCTTGCCTTATGAATGGACAAATGTGACCATGAGCATGAGGCTAAAAGAAGGTGTTGATGATTGGTCAATTGATGATTTGTTCAACAATCTTAGGGTTTTTGAACAAGACATCAAAGGAAGCTCAAAACCATCTTCAAGTGCAGCTAACGTTGCCTTTGTTGGACAAGGCAAGACCAGTACTAACAAAGTTAGTTCTGGCAGTTTTAATTCTGGCAGTTATGCTTCTTCTTCAAATAACATAAAGGAAAGAGATATCCCTGCTGGCTTTGCTGATGAAGTTCTCTACTCTCTTTTTGCAAAGAGGTCTGATGAAAGAGATCTCATTCATGATGATCTTGATCAGATTGATGATGTTGATATTGAAGAAATGGACATCAATTGGCAACTGGCCATGATTGCACTCAGGATGAAAAGATTCTTCAAGAAGACTGGAAGAAACATCAAATACAATGGAAATAAGCCAGTTGGTTATGATAAGTCAAAACTTGTATGCTGGAAGTGCAACAACAATGGTCACTTTGCTAGAGAATGCACAGCAAAAGTGACCTATGAAGAGAAGAAGAAGAGGAACTCCACGTATCCAGAAGAGATGCACAAGAAGGAGACAAGCCAGGTTGGTCTGCTGACAATGGATGATGGCATTATCAATTGGGTGGAGCACACTGAAGAGGAGGAACCTTCCAATCATGCTCTAATGGCCATAAGCTCTAACTCTGAGGTATCTCTATGTTCTAAACTATGTATTGATTCATACAATAGTGTTAAAGCTATTTGTGATGAACAAACTAATCAAATAGAAGAACAGGAGATTAAAATACTTGCTTATGAAAATGGTGTTAAAACCTTAGAAGCTCAGGTTAATAAACTTCAAACACAACTAGCCAATTTAAATCAAAAACTTACTTTTCAGGCTAATGAAATATATGCTAAAGATGAAAAACTGAAAGAGTATAGGAGAATTGGTGAAAAAGCTCTTAAAGATAAAGAAGAACTACAGCAAATAGTAGACAAATGGAAAATTTTTTCTAAAAATTTGTCAAAATTAATAAGTAGTGGTATGAGCTCAACATGTAAAATTGGTCTAGGATATGAGATAAAATCAGATAGTGAGGTTCTAAGCTATGAAGAAGAAATGGATAGAAGCATGTTTACTGGTTCAGATACTGACTTGGCTAATTCTATTGTATATAGTAGATTCTTAAAAACTGCTAACTAGAAAGGAGTTCCACCTCCTTTAAGTGGAGACTATACTCCTATACGTGAGAAAAAGTTTGATGAATCACTATATGTGTATGGTAAAAAAGGACCTCAAATGCCTGAAACTAAGGTCTCAGAAGATAAATCCAGTAAATACTCTACCTGCCAATCTAATGACAATGAAGAGTCACTTGGAAACACCTCTGAGCCCTCTGAATTAGAACCTAAAAGCATGTCAAGTGAAGTGTCAAGGTCTAATTCTGTGAAAAGTGATAAACCTGCTGTGTCTGAACTTAAACAAAAACCCGTTGAACCTAGTTGTGAAACTCACTTAAAATCTCCTAGGCAACAAGTAAATAAACCAGAGACACCAAAAAGGGAAAAGAATGATAAATGGAATGGAGTGTTAGGCGGAGGTTATGTGTTTACTTAGAAAAGATGCTTTGTGTGTAATAGCATTAGTCATTTAATAAAAGATTGTGACTTTCATGAAAAAAGAATGGCTAAAGAAAATGAGTTGAGTAAACAAAGAATGGTTAATACTGGTAATGTTGTGGCTAGACCTGTATGGAATAATGTGAATAGAATTAATCATGCTAATCAGTTTGTCCCTAGACAAGTTCTACTCAATACTGGTAAAACAAATGTTAATTCTGCTCATTCAAGGGTTAATACTTGTCATTCCAAAGTTAATTCTGGTAGACCAAATGTTAATAGAGATAGAAGCCAAGTTAAACTGTTGGGCAAAAGGTTAATCCTGTTTATCCCAAGGGTAATACTGGATATTATAGACCAAAACAACCAGTTAAACCATGTTAGGTCATATACAATCGTGTATATGTGATTTGATACAACAAAACTACATATGCTTCAATGAAGATAATTGAAGGACTAAATATGCATAATGAAGATTCTACAAGCTGGTGGAGTATATGCAAAATACTTATCTTTATTAGAAGATTCCAGAAGAT